>JACXGM010018725.1:0-11401 GCA_016801145.1 Umbra pygmaea | reverse complement strand
GCATGCCATGCCGCATTGAAGCAGTAATTTCTGCAAAAGGATTCCCGACCAAGTATTGAGTGCATAACTGAACATAATTATTTGAAGGTTGACTTTTTCATTTTTTTTTGTATTACAAACACTTCTTTTATTGGTCATATGAAATATGCTAATTCTTTGAGATAGGAATTATGGGTTTTCATGAGCTGTATGCCAAAATCATCAGTATTAAAACAATAAATGACCTCAAATATCTCAGTTGGTGTGCAATGAATCTAAAATATATGAAAGTTTAATTTTTATCATTACATTATGGAAAATAATTAACTTTATCACAATATGCTAATTTCTTGAGAATGACCTGTACTTCTCTATTTAAACAGTTGTTTGCACCAGACTTACAAGTTGCCTGGTATTGTTGTTCTACCAATTGTTTTATTTATATTTTCTGTACATTTTTGCAGCATACAATTGTTTTCCTCTCTCTATACACGTATATTTGCGTGGATTCTTGCTGTCAATGACAAATGCTTCGGATGTGCAAACCATTCTTTGATAGGTTGTGGAAACAACCCGAACTGTTGACCAGTCTGTGTCGGCCCAGAGCAGTGCGGTGCGCTTTGATGTGGTCAATGGAATATAGGCTTAATAATCTGTGTTCACAAAGGAACCCAGGGTAAATTCTAAGCAATGTAAAGCCTGTCTGACATTGGCTAATGTCAAATTCATGTGAGGATACCCACCAACATCCCAGAGTTTAAGCTGATCTGTAAGGATGAATGGGCAAAAATTCCTCCAAGCCGATTTGCAGAACAGATCAACAGTTACCGGAAATGTTAAATTGCAGTTATTGCTGCACACCAGATACTGAAAGAAAAGGTTCACACACTTGTAACACAGATATGTAATAATGGATCATTTTCCTCATTTAATAAATTACCAAGTATTATATATTTGTGGGATTTGTTTAATTGGGTTTACTTATTCTACTTTTAGGACTTTTAAAATGTTCACAAACTTTCAAGCACCACTGTACTGTATGTCAGTAGGCTCTGAAACACAAACATGTTGCATGTTATAGATCACCTTCCTCAACCCCAACTGTAGAACACTGTCAACCACTTTAAAACAAAGGTTAATGACATCCACACACATATTTCCTCAGCCTATTGAGTCCACTGGTACCACACGCACAGACCTAGTCTATACATTGGCTTTTTTGTCCCTTCTATCCAGGACTAAATCCTTCGACTGTGTAACAAAAGTTATTCACTCTACAAAAGCTGACTATTCTCATTCTACTAAACCAGATACTCAATCCTGCACCCGTGGGCTGCAATTCCGTAAGTTTTCCGTCCAACCCCAGTTGTGACTACCCTGAGTTGACGTTTCGTCCTAGTAATGACTAGCGTCACCTGTGCTAACTTTGGTTTGGAACGAAAACCTACGGAATGGCAGTCCACAGGAACATGGAATGAGTATCGCTGTACTACACCATCGGATTTTCCTTTCCACCCTCTCAGTGTAAACTCCTGAATTGCATTTACATTACACCTTGCAGGTTGCTTCATCCAGGTGGCGTAAAGTGGACCACATGTTTCCACTTCTGTTCTCCAGGGACTGGTTCTAAGCACGCTCCGCTCTTTACTCCATACCACTTGGCTCTGTTGCACACAGTGCATATGAGCCTGGATCACTTTCCACTCTAAGGAAAGTTAGCCTTAAGGCAGGGACATAACGAAGCAACCTTTCTTGTCATTGTTTAAATTTACAGACTTAAATCACTGGTCATGTCTATAAATCCAACAGTGATGCATAAGTCATGCAAGGAGAGGGTTTAGTGGAACACTGGTTCTGCTACTTTCGGGCATAGCCCAATGCCACATTTAACGCCAGAGTCCACCAGACCATCTGCAAATGTGGCGGAAGTCTCTGGGAGTTAGATTTAGGTGCTTACCTACGGATCAGTAAGAGGAAATTCCAACAATTCCCAATTAAAGCTCTTTTACTAGCAATCCTATGGTTAAATAAGCTTCTCCTAATAGCTACAGGACTGTCCCTGCCCATCTTATGAAAACATGTGAACGCTTTATTCTTAGAAACATTGCTTAAATAACTCACGCTTCTGCCCCCCCACCCACAAGAAAATATAAATGAATGCATTTTTCTTGTCCCTCTACCGCTGTTATACTTTGCATTCAGTCAGTATGGATATGCGTCTTCTCAATTATTAACATGTAAATGCAAAGAATCTAACTTTAAGCATTCATCTATCTCTGCAGAAAATGTTCCAGACGTTATTGACATCGGTTACAGTAGTTTTGTGATAAACACAGATGTACACAAAAACACACCACTGGTGCTTACTCAGCCTGTTATTGCATCACCAGTCCGTGGCATAACAGATGTGATGTTGTGTCACTGGACAGAGCCAAAGGTAAATGGTCCAAAAGAGGGAGAACAAAATAAAATACACCAAAAAGTGCCAGAGAAAAGTAAATGGACATCGGTGCCATAATTACTTTCTGAGCGAAGCCAGTTTCCGTTTCTGTGATCTGTGATCTCACCTCCCAATACAGTCCTTCTTAAAACTCATGTTATGTGTGTCTGTCTAGTGCCACTCTATGAGAAAACACTGCATCATCACACTTAATGGTTTGGATGTTTATGATGTGGTGAACACAGTTAAATGCTACAGGTTCACCCAGAAAAGACAAATAACGTTTTTGATTAGAAACAGAATAGAGATTACGAATGGAAAAATACATCAAATTAATGTATTTGTACTTTCAACAACATGTATACATTAAGCAGAGACAGGTGACATACAGTAGGTAAACATACAACATCACAAGATATGTCTACCACAAAGACCTAGCAAATACTTTGACATGTATACATATTACACAAATAACCACTACTTAACTGATAGCGTTTGCGAGTGGCATAAGAGATTTCACACATGTTACTATTTAAATATTTAATTAATTAATTGCTTGGTCAGAGATTATACATTTTCTTTACCTTAGCAATAGTTATTCAGTATATATGCCAAAGGCTGATGTCCAATAGCTCCTAGTAAAAATGTACCTACTGTAAGTATATAGGTTATGGTATAATCTCATGTTGTAATTTTTTTGCTATAATTTAACACTTATGTAATAATGTCTAATGTATAGATACATATTATATAACATCCTATGAAAAGGATATAACTAATGTAATAAACATATATAATGCAACTATACTACCCTGAGTATGCAGAAAAAGACATGAAGATAGTATTAGCTCTGAAAATATTAGTCTCAAATTTGTTCAGCAACTACTTAACTGTGAGTTGATAAAGTGCAGCTTATATATATAGGTTTGCGTACATGATTGTAATAGGGGTCTACAAAAGCAGAGCAGCAACAAGGGGGCCTCTGACAGGGAGTCAAAGAGGACAGCCGTGTAGTATCTCCATTAAGGTACTTCCATTACAATATGCTACTGGTTTAAAACTAAGAGCAAAAGAGACTCAGATTTAAATGTTTTCAGTCAGGGTAAGTTTATAGCTAATGAAGCAGAGGGACAAACCCCAATAGCCTAGAATGGGACTGAGCCGCTCAACAGAGCTACATCATAATGTTCAGCTACAGGTACAAAACAGCTAAGTTTAATAAGCATCTGACCGATTGACTATTTCCAAGGTTAAAATTATGGAAAAATATCAGTTGTTTATACTTTACCACCTACATCTGTCCTCATTAATCTGAGATGTGCTGTTGTGTATTATAATAATGAACAGCATGATATATGTTGTTCTAGTGCTAAGGCTGTGTTTACATCCAGTGTTCAGCTGTGGCAGCGTATTAACTGTACTACTCGTTGCTATTTTTGACTGTTTAGGAGACAGTCGCACAGTTGGCATTCGTCCGTTTGCTCAGAGACGTGAAGACACACGTACACACACAGACAATTCATAACACGAAATACATACACATGCACAAACACAAATGACATCTCTTAATTTATGTTTTATCCTGTCTTTAGCTGTACTCTTGTCTATATACGTGTGTAAAATCTACATGTTCAGGTTTTCATTAAATGTATGTAAATTGTAACATTTTGGTTACTTGTATCTTTTTGTTCATTGTAGGACCCCAGGAAGACAGCTGTTGCCATGTCATGAAATGAACAAATAAACAAACATGGCCGACACTCAGCAGGCCGCCAACACAACTGTCCTTGGTAGGCAAGGTTGTGGCTGCTAACACAAGTCCATTTCCACTGTCCCATTCCCCTCATAACAGTGACTTAGTGACAGAAACTATTCTTAGCGGAGTAATTCAGGCTCCACAGCAGCATATGTATCGGAGCAAAGTACTATTGCCCTAAATAGACTTCAATGGTACTTCAGGTGGTTAGTGTATGTAAATCCAGCTACAACTCATATTGTTTTAGTGCACATTACCGCTAGAAATAATCAGCAATATTGGTATTTGAACAGAGATACCAAAGCATTTGATGAATAGATAGATTGCTACTGACTAAGATAGTGAGAAATAACTCCTCATTTGGTAGAAAGATCTTGTCTTTTCAAAAGACAAGCTAGCGTAGTACCAGTATGTAAAGCTACATGCCCTACTGAACAGGTGCATATTGGAAGCGTATACCCCCCGTCTGCTCATGGGTTACTCACAGTTTTACTGATGCGCCCCCTCCCCCCAACACAACTACTACACCACCATAGGGGTGTCTGAACACAGCGAGCTTAGAGACTCTGCATCAGACCTCCTCTGCCCCCGCCTCACACTGTCCTCCTCCCCACAGGGGCTCAGCCGCCCATTCTGCTCCAGCATGCCCTTGGGACCGAGGAAGCCCACATGCCTGCTAAAGGGAGGATTGTCAAAGGCACCCCCTCGTCCTCCACCCCCCTCGGGGCTCATGTCCTCATGGATCGGAGAGATGCTAACAGTGGATGAGTGGAGACTGTCCCCTGGGGCTCTCTTGTCCAGACCCTGGCCCGGGCAGCAGACACAGCGGCAGGGTGTGAGGTAGAGGTAGATGACCACCATCACTGCACTGGCCAGGCAGCCCACCAGCGTGGTGTAGGCTGTCTTCATGCCCTCGTGGCCTGCAGCCTGGGTGGTGTTGTGCACCACCACATTCACATACAGGGTTTCGTTGAGGTAGTCACCCACCGCGTAGCAGGTGTAGAGCCCAGAGTCCTCCAGCACGAGGGGGCCGATTTTTAAGCTGCCGTCACCGAGCAGCGTAGCGCTCCGGTTCCCGAGGGTCATTTGCACATCGCCGGGGAGGACCCAGCTCTTCACCATGTCCCTCTGCCTGGTGTCACAGCTCAAGGTCAGGACCTGCTCCAGATATGCCTCCTCGGCGAGGATGGTCACAGCACTGCAGTTCAGATGGAGCTTGTTCAGCGCCAAGGTCAGCGCCATTTCCTTCTGCGGGCCTGGGAGGAAGCAGGTGTGATCGTCTCTGAAGTCTGTGGCAGAGCTGAGCTCTTGGAGATGCCAGCGGGCCAGCATGCTGTACAGGTCACAGCTGCAGGGGAGCGGGTTATTATGGAAGTAAAGGCCATTCTTGATCCAGGCAGGCAGCACCTGGAACTCATGGATGGGCAGCACTTTGACCCGGTTGGTAGACACATCCAGCAATGTGAGCTTCTCTAGTCGGGTCCTCTCTTTCACCAGCTCCAGTGGGAAGCGCTGGATCTGGTTCTGGCTGAGGTAGAGCTTCTGCAAGCTGCTGAGGCCTGAGAAGGCAGTGCGGTCAATCTGCGAGATGTGGTTGTTGTACAGTAGCAGGACCTCCAGGTGCACCAGGGGCTCAAAAATGAACTCCTCCAAGATTTTCAAGCTGTTGGAGGACAGGTCTAGGTAGCGCAGCTGTGTCACACGAGCGAAGGCCTCAGAGGAGAGGAACGTGAGGCCGTTGTGACTGAGCAGGAGGCTGTGCAGCATGTTGAGCTTGAACGGGGTCCATTCAGCTTTCAGTTTGGTGATCCTGTTGAAACTGAGGTCCAGCACAGCAGTGTAGCGAGGCACACCTGTGGGGATTTCAGTCTGGTTCATCTTGGAGCAACTGACAATGTTACTGGCACACAAACAGATTTTGTGGCAAGTTACAGGTTTTGAGCTGGTTGTTGCCACTGGATTCAATAGGAGAGTTATGGTCATAAGCACAAATAGCCCTTTAATATAAAATCCTGATATTGGAGTTTGGGAACCAGCAAGTTGGCAACCCAACACGTTGGATGCAGGCATGGTGGAGAAGGCTCTTTATGTATTTTTAAGCAATAAATTCTAGTCTTCACAATGCAGCACTTAGGCTGCAAATGACATACATCCTCAATCGGCCATGTGCTGAAAGAAAATATTGTAATATTACTCATCACATCTTTGATGGAAACACAACACAGCACATGGTTATTTACAATATCCCCTGGCTAATGTTACCAACACCTAAGTAAACATGAATCATAATTGTCATCTGTCTGTTCAGCATTTTAAATACAAACATTAAAAAAGCAGATTATTATAATGTTCTTTAGACATGCATACTGTATATTGCACCAGAGAACATCCACAACTTCTCAACATGAGACTAAATGTTTCTTAAAAAGTTTCATTAATCTCGGGTTAGACATGAAATACAATGTCTACATCTAGCCACATTAGTCAAATAATGCAGTGTTAAAATGTCACAAAATCCTGTATAGTTATGACTGTATGCTATTATATATAAATCCTACAAAATTACAAAAGATACAAAAAATATGTTCATTAGAAATCGGGTCTTCAAAAGTTATCAAACTGGATGACACCAATTGGATTGAAAAACACGAGTTAGAAATACAATTAGTAGAACGGGACTCATTCGAGTCAATCATTGGTTTGTTCTGTTAATTATATTTCTACGAAGTATTCCTATCCGATGAGCGAAATCTGGGTATATAACTTTTGATGTACATGTGTGTAAAACCATTCTTATTAACTACGATTGGTATTACAAACATGCAGATCATATAATACATGCTAAATCTTTCCTTATTCAAAGCTGCACAACATCCTCTGTGAATGAAAATGAATTATCCTGAAGCGTTATTTTACCTTTCGCTCCCTTTCAAGGCGTAAACTGAAGATCAAAGGCGGTATTGAGAAATGTCGCAGTTTAAATAATAATCGGATCCAAAACGTCGATTCAAAATAGTACAATACGCTATATTTCCCTATAAGCTAATTAAATTCGGAAGTGCTTCTTTAACACCACTAGCGTAGCTCATGATGTCAAGCTTTGCTATCGGACGGATGAAGCGAAACCGCAGCCTGGCCGCCTCAGGAAGAGGCTTCTGATTGATTACTGGGAGGGTGCTCACGAGATGCACTATTACAAACACGCCACTGACCTAGAGTCAAGTCTGTTTCCACATTAGGCCTAGCTCAGTGCGACATTTGTAGACTTTATGAATATTTCCTTTTACTATCATTGAAGATAAAAATGAACGTATTAAAAGGATAGCCTAATAAAGTATTTGTTTAATTCATTTGGGACAGTGCACATTAATGAACAATCTTACACTGCTGTACAGACTGTAAATGAGCCAGATTATAGCATAGATGCTAGATTTCATCGGTAGTCACAAACCTAACCTGCTTGTTTTTGATGGTGCAAACACATGCAAACTCCACACTGAAAGGCCCAGGAGAACCTTCTTGCTATTAGGCCACTGTGCTATCCACTAGTTTTAATTTAATTTAACCTTTATTTAACCAGGTAAGTTGACTAAGAACAATTTCTTATTTACAGCAACGACCTGGGAGCAATTAGGGTAAAGTGACTTGCCCAAGGACACAACGACATTTGGCTCAGTCGGGAATCGAACTGGCAACCTTCTGACTACAAGTCTGACTCCTTACCCACTGAGCCATCTGCGCCCCACTAGGCCACCATATTTTTGAAAACAAGTGAACAGGCAAAATAATGTTTTTTATTCTTCATTGGAGTCATATTCAACTACACATGGCAACAAAGAAATAATGAAATTACCCCTGTTCAAAATTCTGCCTACCTTCAGATCTCAATATGGTGTATTGCCCCCTTTATCATCAATTACAGTGTGCAGTCATTTGTGATAGCTGTCTGTGAGGCCTCAAATTCTTTCAGGTGGTAAAGCTGCCCATTTGTCTTGGCAAAATGCCTCCAGGTCATGCAAAGTCTGGTCCTCTTGCATGAACCTCACGTTTGAGGGCTCCCAGAGTGGCTCGATGATATTAGGTCAGGAGACTGTGATGGCCACTCCAGAACCTTCTGCTTTCTCTGCTGCAACCAGTAGAGGGTCAACTTGGCTGTGTGCTTAGTGTCATTGTCATGCTGGAATGTCCTAGAGCGTCCCATGCGCAGCTTTTGTGCAGAAGAATGCAAATTGTTTACCGGTTATGTCCGATAACATGCTACATTCATCTTGCCTTCAATTTTCACAAGGTTCCCTGCGCCTATAGAGCTCACACACCCCCAAAACATAATTGAGCCACCATCAAGTTTGACAGTGGGGATGGTATTCTATTCACTATAGGCCTTGTTGACCCCTCTCCAAACAGCGCTGAAGGATTTGAGTGCGTCAAGTTGTTGTCGGGCATATTGTAATCAGGCATATTGTGGCACTGGTGTAGTAAAGGCTTCTTTCTGGCAACTTGACCATGTAACTAATTTTTTTTCAAGTATCGTCGTATTGTGCTCCCTGAAACAACTGCACCGTCATTTTCCAGAGACGTCTGTATGTTTTCTAAGGTTACCTGTGGGTTTTTCTTTGCATCTTGAACAATACTTCTGGTAGTTTCGGCTGACATCTTTCTTGGTCCACTTGACCTTGGCTTGGTATTAGGGGATCCCAGAATCTTCCACATCTTAATAAGTGATTTAATAGTACTGACTGCTAGGCTTTGGATATCTTTTTATATCAATTTCCAACTTTATGCAATTCCAGTTCCTTATTATGCAGGTCTTCTGACAGTCCTTTTCTGCTCCCCATTACTCAGTATGGAGCCTGTTCACTGCATCCACATGGGAGCCAACAAACTCATTGACTACCATATTTATATATATATATATTTATATACACAGTAATTGCAACTTAAAATGCCACAGGTTTAGGAAATTAACCTTTAATTGCCAGTTTAAACTGTGTGTCACCTTGTGTCTGTAAGGCCAAACATTCAAGGGTATGTAAACTTTTTATCAGGGCCATTTGGGTGATTTCTTGTATCAGTATGGTTTACAAAGGTGTCAAACAACTGTGTGATAATTAATGGCTTCATATGAGCACTATCCTTGAATGAACGAAATATGAACAGTCTTTGTCAAAATGAATGCTGAAATTTCACAGTTTCTGCCAGGCAAACTTATGAGCACAACTGTAACTTTCCATTGTTTAATACAAATACAGTGTTCATATGCAAACAGTGGAGTCTTCTGAGATCAACAGTCTCTAGTCATAATTAATTTAGGACTCTATCATGATTTGTCCTATAAAAATTGTTAAAAATAAAATGTAGTAGACGTCTTATAGGATTGGTTTCTATAAAAACACCAGAAAAGTCCTTTAGGATAGTTCCACGTCATGATAGAAAATCTAACAAGGCAGGCAGATGCATTGTCTTCATTATAAACAGTAGTGATGCTCAGTGCAAAGACTTAAGGATCATTCAATTCGTATCTGTCCATAAACCAGTGCCACTTTTATAATCAAATAGAGCCTCTTTACATGCTGTGTGATTCTTAGACAAAGAGGTGATTGTAGAAGGTTTGTAACTATTAGCATAGTTTGCGTCTATAGACGCTCCATATTAAGGTGTAAGATGTACAGTGGGCTGCATAATTACTGTGTACCTTGACTGGCAATGCACAAACAATACTTTAAAAACATAAACAACATAATTATAGAGATAAACTAAAAATACCAACATGTTAGAAACACTGTAATTTACTAATGTTGCAATGGAACCAACCAAAATCTTACAATTATTTAAAGGTACAATATGTAATATCAATCAAAACAATAACAAAATACATACTTTGCATTAAAAGCAAACATCACTATACACATATTATATATATTTCTTAGTTGTGTACTTACATTATCCTAAATGTTTCCACTAACTTACAAATCCAGAGAAATTTGTAATATAATTCGAAGACACGGGACGTTTCATTTTGTCGCCCGTAAATGGCGTCATATAACCTGTGACTACTCTAGTTGTTATAAGATCCAGGGAGCCGCCAAACATAACGTGAATAAAGTTATAATTGTTTTAACAATATATTACTTTGTCAGTGAACATTTTTTCTGCAGGAGATGCTAGATTGGAA
Source organism: Umbra pygmaea (assembly GCA_016801145.1). NCBI lineage: Eukaryota > Metazoa > Chordata > Actinopteri > Esociformes > Umbridae > Umbra > Umbra pygmaea. Next base: position 1,054 of record JACXGM010018725.1, on the reverse strand, counting down.
GGTTGTCATTGACGACGATAACAAAACCCATGATCCCACGCAACCTCCCGACGTCATCCAATTACATCTTTTACTATTGTTTTGATTGAGAGCCCCCTGGCGGCCAAAAATTACATACTGCACGTTTAACACAAAATGTAAAAAATGTTAAATTTAGTACTTCAGCATAGTCTCTTCCTGTAATGTTTGACAAGGTTAAGGATGACATTTGCAGGTATTTTGGACCATTCCTCTATGCAGATTCTTTCAAGATCCTTTACAATCTGGGGTTTGTGCTTATCAACTGCCCTGTTCAACTCAGACCTCAGGTTTTTGAATGGATTGCAGTCCGGTGACTGAGATGGCCATGGCAGAACATTGATTTAGTTGTCGCAGAACCATTTCTTTGTGGAGCTTGAGGTATGTTTTGGATGAGTCCACCAATGGCCAAGTACCAGCCTTCTGGCAGAGGTAACCAGTTGTCAGCCAAAATTGAATGGCAAATGCAGAACTATAAACAGGACTTGGCCTGACATCGATACAGAAGTGGCATATGGGGAAGGTTTGGCTGGAGCTAAATTGGCCCCACCTCTTTATTAACTCTCAGATCACATGGCACAAAAGACGCCACTTGAGCTTTCAGAGTGAAGAATGAAGGGAAATGTCTACAGGGCCAGTTGCCATGGAAGCCAAGGTCAGTGACAGGTTTGTTCTGAAGCGGCATTCTGGAGGGCAAACATAAAGGGGAGTGTAACAACAATTTTAAAAGAAAATCAAACTGCCTGCATTACTTCACTGCTTTCAACCATATTGTTCTACATCTCCACCACACCCTCCGTGCAGATAGTTACAAGCTACAGTATTTGTCAATATAATAGACATTTCAAATACAGTTTGGATACATTAAGTGGTACGTTTAATATTAGCATATCTGTCTTGTGTGGTACGTTTAATATTAGCATATCTGTCTTGTGTGGTACGTTTAATATTAGCATATCTGTCTTGTGTGGTACGTTTAATATTAGCATATCTGTCTTGTGTGGTACGTTTAATATTAGCATATCTGTCTTGTGTG
>JACXGM010018724.1:0-18842 GCA_016801145.1 Umbra pygmaea | reverse complement strand
GTAGAGCTCCCTTTACCAACAGTGTTTTATATAGCTGAGACAGGTAGAGCTCCGTTTACCAACAGTGTTTTGAGGAGCTTGGCCCTTCACGTGGGGTAGCCATCTGACCGTTGTTCCTCGTTAACACTTGGAAAAAAGAACATGCATTCTAATTAGAGGGCACATACACCAACTCATCACAGCAATGACACGAGGCAGAACACAAGACAAGAGCAAACATACTAGCTATACTCCTAATTTTTCCAGTCAATTCAAGGCCGTAGAGCTCTGGTTCAAAAGAGTGCTCTTTATAGGGACTAGGGTGTCATTTGTTTGGCTTGCAGTTAATTAGCATTCTGGGTTTGAACTATCCAGTTTGTAATATATGAATTTACACATCGAACATATTTAACCTGAAGTCTGATCATTTTAGAAAGACAATATCAATAACTGCCTTTCCATGCGTTAGGCAAATATTTGAATAGCTGTTTTTCCTGTCCTTGCTGTTTGTATGCAATGTTTTAAATCCTCCATCATTTATTTTATTTTCTCAGGAATGTAATGTCTCTAGGGGCTTTATAATGTGGAGTATTTATGCCTCAAACCACATTACCATATGCCAACTGCATTTGCTAAAACAGTATTTTTCTTATTTGTAATTGGAGCAGGAGCGTGATGGCTTCGGGGGCTCCGGTGGACCAAGAGGCAGGGGAAGAGGTCGCGGAGACTGGGGAATGGGCTCTCCAGGGGGCCTGCAGGAGGTCACATACACAATACCCGCTGACAAGTGTGGCCTGGTTATTGGCAAAGGTACAGCAACTCACTCCACAAAGCAAACATTGCATTGCAAGCAGATATCTCCAGAAAATGCTGGACTACCCCAAAACACACAAAACGGACCATTCTAGAACTTTTAGGTAGTTGCTGTAAATATCAGTTGTGTTTAGCACATAAGTGTGCCAAATGTCTGGTTGTATGTAGCCTACAGATGTGTGTTATTTTGATATAGATTAGATACAGTAGGTATCTTTAAAGTTTTAAGGTCAAACTGTACATGAGGCATTGGGATGAGTTGCACTGAAAATTATAAAACAATTACCTATGATATTGTTAAACTTCATTGCCCTGTCCTCTGGTGACTTGTTTGACAGACACGTGTTCATAATATCAAATGGTAAAATGCACATTGTCCTCTCAAAATCAACGTTGATGTATGAAGGCCATTATTCCATTAATAATTGCTTTGGTGACATCAATATATATATATATATATATATATCTATTAGATTCAATTTAAGTTTCTGTAATATGCCAGTAGAACCTGGGTGGCCGCGGTCTCTTTCTCTGGCTCTAGCCCTGCAGTCGTGTGTGTGTATATATATGGCTTTTAGAAGTGCCATTCTGTGCCTACGTAAAGTGCTTAATGAGGGGGATAATGCGTGTAAAGTAATGTGACATTAATTGTTTGAGTCTCATAATAACAGCCCTCAATCATCTGGAAGATTGCCCCGGTCCATCTAATGAGAGCCGTTTGCCAGGCGATGGACTCGCATAAAGGAGTGACAGAGTCAAATTAGCTCATTTGCTATTCATGCTCACTCTATTGCCAGCTATTTAAAAGTCATTGACCATTTAGCGATTGGTCGTGAGTGTGCGAGCCGTGGGCGGGTGGTGCGATGTGGGGGGGTAGTCTGTGTTTAGAGGGGGGGTTGGATGGGTGGGATCCACCTATAATAAAAATAAAAACCACCAATAGAAATGTCAAGTGCCTTCTGTGCAGAGGTGAATGGAACAAATAAACCTGGTTGCATAGGGCCCCGTCCCAGCATTACCATAAGAAACGGGCCAATATGGAATGGAAGACGGCCCGGTCTGGGCCCTGTCATGACGTTCTTTTGGCCACGGTGATTAATGTCTTTACGATGCAACATGCAGCCAGCACCACGGCTCACCCTTCTGTCAGACCTACCTCAACCCCCTGAAGTCTACCCCAACCCGGTGGAGAGGAAAGAGGACACCCAGAGCAACTAGCCATGTTCCTTACAGTCCTATACGGGTAACATATGGCTCAAGCAATAGAACTACAGAATTACACAAGTGGTGCAAAGTTTTATTTCTTTCAGGTATTATAACATTTTTTATAGATTACTTGTTATATTAAGAAGCCCCTGCAAGGTTGCTATTTTAGAATAATTGTCTAAATATATCTATATATTATATAAATATATCACTGAATCCTAGCATCAAGCATCTTTGTTGGTTGGGAATTGATGAGTGTTTTGACCAGCAAGGCTGTAATAGATGATCATGTCCCAACTACACTGTTTGCCACATGCTAGTTTATGCAACAACTCGATCGTACAACACTGATTTCTTTAGAGACGTCATAGATTCCAACCTTTATTTACATGTAAAATTCCTTTGCACAGATTAAAGCTGCCTTTTCGTTTTCATGTTATAAAACATCGGAAACAATGAACGACACCCACGGAATAGTATCACAATAGCAGGGCAGACCACGAAGTTCTGTGGGTTGGAACGCTCCAAACCCTTATTGAAATAATGGAACCCAGTGGTGCTGCGTGTCTCCCATATAAATGAACCTTAAGTCCAAATGGCCATGCCCTCCTTCTCTGGAAGCCTGAACCAGCAGCTTCATTGAGAGCTTCTTATTATCTACACTAACCGTGGCCCACTCCATAGCATTGAATAGTCAGTGCCTTTATTCCTCTATCCTTCTGACTGGGGACCTCATAATGGCTTCATTAATGCAGAAGTTTCATTTGGTTGACAATGGGTTAATGGCCCCTGGGTAGTCTATTGGCACCAGCGAAGAGGCAGCGGGAGGCGGATACTCCTTCTGCAGCCCTTTCAGTCCAGGGTCAAGAGGGGTTGACGGCGTGTCACCCGAAAGTGAACAAACATGTAATTGATGTTCGGACATCAGCGGCCCCCTGCTCGAGAAGCCAGCCAGCCCTTTTCAGCCGTGGTGGAAAGGAACGGGTGGCCATCCTGACACTTTGAGAGAACTTGCACGAGAAAAGGGGGGCCAATTTATGAATGCCTGCTTGCCCACCTCAAAACATCCCCCCACAAGAAAAGGGGATACGGTTGAATTTCTTTTTTTACTCCCTGACCGTAATGGTTCTGTTAGGCCTGACATGTAATTGCCCCCCACACAGATGATGAGCAGCAGACAAACTGGTGGCAAACATCAGTCTGCTTTTATTCTCTACCGGCGTGAAGTGCTGTTCATTTCAGTTGCTAATTTTCACGGATGTAAAGGGGAAATTGAGATGTGGAAAAGAGGGAGTTTAAGGTTCTCTTTTGGTTAATAACAAACAACATTCTCTTGCTTAAACTGCACCTTGTTGCAAACTCCAGACCACTGATATTGAGTTGTGATATAACAAATTGAGCTCCTGCACCACGGCTATGTCATTTTGTGACCGCAACGCCGTTGACCAAAGATCCTTAAGAGACTTATCCCGCACTTGCTTTTATTGTATTCTGATGGTTAGACGAGAACCTTTTCTTATGGCCCTTTTCGACTGAATTACCCGGAACATTTTGTCCCAGGAACTTTTTTTAAGGGGGTCATTTTTGTCCCTCTAGACCGTAGCAGCTTGTGTTCCGACCAGGGGTCTAAAGTACCGGGAAGATTAGGCAAATTACTCTGGTGACGTATGCTCACTGCGCGTGAAGGCTCCTCCCAGGCCCGGAAGCGGCAGAAATGTAGAGCAACGATAACGTCATTATAAAGTGCCGGGCAAGAATCATTGTTTGTGCGACACTGTAACCAGAATTGCAGAGGATATACGCGATCCTGTTCTTGTTTGTGATGTATTGTTTAGCTAAAGAGGTCCTTGTTATTTTAGTACCTTGTCCAATCTGTATTAGACGATCTGGTCAGCTCGCAAACGAAAGGCTAAATGGACAAAGAGAATAATTGTGAAACCCGCTACCAAAACTAAATATAGAAATGCCTTTGTTACGAAGTTGCTTCGCATTACGTGATCATTAATTGTGGAGATGATGTGGGGTACTATGTTCTTGGTGATGCAGCCTATCATTTGAAGAGGTTGCTGATGAAACAGAGAATGGGTTTCCAGTACAGCAAACCAGGATGACCTGATCAGGGTGTAGATGCACGTACTGGTGTATTAAAGTGTTTGAATGTAGTACAGCTAAAGTATGGTGTATACACCCGTTTCAATAAAGATGATAACGGAAAATCATTAATTTTCCACTGTGCAAATTTTAACGTAACTGGTTAACCTTACCCTGGTTTAAATACAGTGCATATTGCTGTTCAATTTGTCAAATTGCCTGCCTGAGACTACTGTCCAATTTGGTATCTGAAACAGTATGTTTGTCTCTACACATGTAATCATAAAGATATTTATTGGCAGGTAAGTGCATACCAAACAAGGATTAATTTTTGTCCATTGTTGCATGTGTCAATTGTGCACAAATTAACACATTTAATTTTTTTTTCACATTTTAAGGTGCAGGGTATTGGCAGAGTTTGATCAATCAGGAAATTGACAGTATGCAAACAGGTGTATGTGTACAGGCTATATAAGTATCTACACCAGGGGTCTGCAACCTTTACCATCAAAAGAGCCATCAAACCTATTTGACCCATAAAATTATGATAACACAGCTTTTATATAGTATAACTATATTGCATTTATGAAATTTCAGATCAAAGTTACAAACCCCTTCTGTGCTCCTCTCATAACAGATGTATATTTCTTGTTTATTTCAATGTTATATATTTTCAAAGCTACATGGAGACACTGCAGAGGGGCTGAAGAGCCACCAGTTGCAGACCCCTGTTCTATGCGTACAGTATTATGTACATAATATACTGTAATGTACAGTATAGTGTAAGCAGCAGTATGGTTTAAACATTGTTAGAGCTTCTAAGGTGATGGAAATAAATAGTAGGATATCAATTGTGTAGCACCTGACCAGCAATTAAAACCATAGCTTAAAAACTTAAATTTGCAATGCAAATTAAAAGGACATTGACTTCAATAAAGTGATGAATTGCAATATAACCAGTGTCCAACATCAAGCAGCATTGTGCAAACTGTATGAGAACAGACAGAAACCCATTCTGGAATTCCCGCCTGAGCCTTCTGCTTTCTTCAGCTTCGACCTACTGGAATGCCAACTTTCCTCCTCAGCATGGTGGGCTATCATCAGCTGCATGGTCTGGTCTCGCTGCTAGTGTCCATGTTGCAGGATGGCCGTATTTTCATCATCATGCTCCTCAGCGCCTCAAGGAAATCTGAATCCCTTTTCCTCTAAATCAAAAAAATAGACAACACAAAATGTACATTTAATACTTCATTTCAAGAATATTTTTTTATTAAAAGGTTGAAAATGAATTTAAAAGGAATGATGCATAGGTTTAACCCTCCCCACCAATCATGGCCTCCCTCAACCCCTGCAAAAGATTTAGAGCACCAATAATACATCCTACACGTGTCTGTTTTTAATTGTTGTGTTATTTTCAAGCATTTGGAAATGGTTAGAAACTGTCTTGAAATGTTTTTTTAGGCTATTGTTTTTTATGTAAGCTAGTGTACTGTGTGATTACTGTAGGTTATGTGGTATGATTACATTTACAAATATTGGTTAATCTAATTTATTTATGTTGTTAGGGTCAAATACATGCTTTGCATTGATAAAGGTGGATAGATTTTTGAGCAGTAGTTGAGTAGCTAGGTAACATTTGTGAGCTATATCAAAAATAAATAATTATTAGCAATTTTTTTCTTTACATATGACGAGATAGACTACATCATGTACAGTATCTGTGTAGGGTTGTGGTTTCCTATAGTCACCGGAAACAATTAACAACAAACCAATTTTAGTACTTCGGCTTCTATGCGTTTCAGAAGTAGACTTGGGACAAGGGCTACTGATGCTCGCAAGAAACATGTTGACCTCTGTCGCCGGCAGCACACTGTGGGCAGCTGATTCAGCTGAAAATACGATGAGAAAAGTTAATTTTGATAAGTACAAAAAAGTTTAAGAGAATATTATTTTTAAGTGATATTATTTTCCTTCAACAAACTGGTCCTCGGATTATTGGCTAGCTTCCAACAATGCATGTGCCGAGTCTTGTTTGTGCTCTCCCAGAAAAAGGAAGGTCTGTGCCCCAATAATTTGTGTGCTGGTCAGAACCATTAGTGTTGTCCTTTATTTCTTTGTAGTTCTGCTTTAATTTCTTTAGCTTCTCTCTCTCTGCACTGTTTTCCTGTGTGAACAATGCCCAGCGCATACAACCGAATTGATATTTTCAGATACATTTACTTTCTCGTTACGATCGCCATTTCCAGCTCCCGCTGTATTTCATCCTCAGCATAAACGCAGAGTAAAGCCTGAACCTCGTCGTCGGTTTATCGGTCGTATTTTTTACATTCCAATTGAATTATTTTGAATTCGCTAATAAAACTGTTACTGTTTACACCGTAGCGGAGTTTTAAAAATGGTGGTTGAGATGAAAAATTCAGCGTGGATTCAACCAATCAAAACGCTACGTTCACCAACCAATGAGCATGTTCTGTGCCAAAGTCCAACCCCCTAAAGGTCAGGAACTTTCAAAAGTACTACCCTCCGAGGAGGGTCTTCTTATGGGGTAAAAATCTACCCCAAACTTTTTTTCGTTCCTGGGACGCTTTGTGCGTTTCGAACAAAGTACCACCCCAAAGTCCCTAGTTCCTGGGGAAAGTTCCTGCGGTGGAAAGACGCCATTAGTACTTCTTAAAGTCCACTAAGAAAACATGAGGCTTCTGTGATTATATGATTTAAACCATGTCCCATTTGAATCATTTAGCAGACATGCACTAGTAATCTAGTATTTCAGACCTTATTTCTTGCCCTGTGGTAATTGAAAACACAACCCTGTTCATACGCAACTATTCAAAGAGTAACCGTGGGTTTCATGCTAGCGAAACAGCACTTTAACAAAATGACGAAAGGTATGTTTTTCCCAGTCGTCATTGTTTTGATGTGTGTCCAGGTGGTGATACAATCAAGAGCATCAACCAGCAGTCTGGAGCCCACGTGGAGCTGCAGAGGAATCCCCCCCCTAACACTGACCCAAATGTTCGCATCTTCTCCATTCGAGGCACTCCGCAGCAGATGGAGCTAGCACGCCAGCTCATCGACGATAAGATTGGAGTAAGTAGTTATTTCAATAAATGTCATGTCAAAATTGAAGGACCACGAGTGTGGAGGCAGCAAGGTGGCCAAATGATTAGGATGTTGGACTATGATGACATGATCCCCCAAATGCTGTATTTCTGGAAGATGGTAAACACTAATTTCCCCATAGTCATTGCTATAAATAACAATTTGTTCTTAATTTCACCATTATTTAAAAATGATAAACAATTTACTTGTAATAACCTATATTGATATATCATCATGTCATTTCTACTAATTTGTCTCTTATTAAACTCATGCTTTTCAATATTTTTTAGCTCCCCTCCAGTTATTCTGTTTTATGTTAAACAGTTAAAGCTCTCAAACAATTCTTAAAATGAGTCTCCCCACCAGCACTTACTTGAAAAAGATATACGGATGTAACAGCCTAATCTAACTTTTCACTTGAAAAAGATATATACGGATGTAACAGCCTAATCTAACTTTTTACTTGAAAAAGATATACGGATGTAACAGCCTAATCTAACTTTTCGCTTGAAAAAGATTTATACGGATGTAACAGCCTAATCTAACTTTTTCCTTGAAAAAGATATACGGATGTAACAGCCTAATCTAACTTTTTGCTTGAAAAAGATATACGGATGTAACAGCCTAATCTAACTTTTCACTTGAAAAAGATATACGGATGTAACAGCCTAATCTAACTTTTCACTTGAAAAAGATATACGGATGTAACAGCCTAATCTAACTTTTCACTTTAAAAAGATATACGGATGTAACAGCCTAATCTAACTTTTCACTTTAAAAATATATATATATGGATGTAACAGCCTAATCTAACTTTTCACTTGAAAAAGATATATATGGATGTAACAGCCTAATCTAACTTTTCACTTGAAAAAGATATATATGGATGTAACAGCCAAATCTAACTTTTCACTTGAAAAAGATATACAGATGTAACAGCCTAATCTAACTTTTCACCGGACTCTCAGAAGACTGTGAAGCTGTAACAACTGAACTGCAGCATCCCTGCCAAGTACAGGAAAAATACAGTGGACAACATTAGCCATTCTACGAAGTGTTCTAAATTAACACTTTTTTCCCATTTCAATTCCCCTTAAAGGGACATTTCACCATAACTCAGCCTCTAAATCATATGAAGCTTCATATATTGGTCTGTTACTCCCTTTCAGGATAAATAATAATAATTAATAGTGTTTATATAGTGCTTTTCAATTACCAAATGCGCTTTACATAGTAATGGGGGAAGCGCACCTGACCCACCACCAATGTGTAGCACCCACTTCCATACACATAGACAGACATAGATACACAGTCAACGCACACACCTACTTCCATACAGTCACACACAGAATCCCATTCACTTAGGTGAGGCACGGCAGCTATTTTGTGCCAGAACGCTCACCACACATCAGCTATCAGGTGGAGAGGTTATATATGCCAAATTGGAATGTGGGGGATTATTAGGCAACCATGATTGAAATGACGCCTGGTTGGGAATTTGGCCATGACAACGGGGTTAACACCCCTACTCTTACGAATAGTGCCATGGGATCTTTAGTGACCACAGAGAGTCAGGACACCCTTTTAACATCCCATCACTGCTTTGGGAATGATCTTTATATCCCCTACTGGTCCTCTAACACCACGTCCAGCAGCATTGGTCTCCCATCCATCGACTAAACAGGCCTGACTCTGCTTAGCTTTAGAAGCAAACCAGCAGTGGAATACAGGGCCCTATGCTGCTGGCAAAGGAGTGAGAGAAGTAACCCACCACTACGCCTGAAACTCCTTGTGACAGGGGTTGGATATATATGCGCTCATGAGGTGTGCGGGCAAGGACGACAGACAAAGTAGTAACATTTATGGCAGGATTTATCATACCCAAACATGAAATATGTTGGAAAAGGGTCTGGCAGGACCAAAGAAAGCAAAAGTAATGACCACCCCAAACTGACTTTCCCTACCAAGAAACAGCAAGCCTGGCTACCTAAAAAAATACAGGGGTTGGGTTCGATCTTACATAGTGTGTATAACAGTAAGATCTACTAGTGGAAAAATGTAGCCCCAAGGGCGTCTTGCCTAAGCACTCCCAAGGTGATTTCCCTCCCCCCTGAGAACAAAAAGAATAAATGCCTTTGAAGTTAATTAAGAGACCAAAACAGCATACGTCATTAAATAACGATAATTAAATCATAGCTCTTAACACCAACATGCTCCTCTCCAAATGACCAAACACAGTCATCTCTTCAGAATTCAAAACCAAACCACACAAACTCAATGTAAATGACTCATAGAGAGAGCGTGAGACAGCAAAAAGTGCTCTTATAAGCAGCAGATGGAAAGACCGGATTAAGAGTCAGCTACATTTACACAGCATCATATAAACTTCAGGCAATACATAAATCTATAAATTGAGAAGTCCTCTGAATTTTCAACCATCACCAAGATCAAACACATGCAAACGGCATGTAGAAGAGCAGCGCACCGAAATTTCACTGCTCCAGAGTCTAGTGGCAGCTTGCTATACACTTGTGGCAAAGTTGGCATGTTATGACAGTCCCATGTTTAAAGTCACTGAGTCCTTCAATACTACCCTTGTACTGACAATGTGTGTCTATGGAGGTTTCATGACTATGCTGGATTTTATCCTTCCGAGATGTGAAGTGTGGCTGAAACACCTGAACTTAATAATTAGTAAGGAATTCCACATACCTAAAGTATCTGACAAAAGTGAGTACACCCCTCACATTTTTGTAAATATTTGATTATAACATAATGTAAAGTAGTGAGTGTGACCTTAATGGCTGTGTTTAGTTATTTTGAGGGGACAGCAAATTTATACTGTTATACAAGCTGTAAACTCACTACTTTACATTGTAGCAAAGTGTAATTTCTTCAGTGTTAAGTTATTTACAAAAATGTGAGGGGTGTACTTAGTTTTGTGAGATACTGTGTTTATGTTTCTGTGTGTTTATCAAACATATATATATTATATTTAAAATATGTATTTGCTAATAATATTAGCAATACACCATAATACAGCGATACTGTAATACCATGATATTTATTCTGACATTTATCAAAACATGAATATGTCATACCATTACACACATGGGTGTAACAGATGAAAAACCACAATGTCCAGGATTCATAGCTAACTTAATTCCTGCTCCTCTAGCTAGTAGCTTCTGTTCTTTGTGAAAAGTGTTTCAAAACAGAGCCAAAAGCTAAGAATTAGCTACAAATATTTAAAAACAAGCATTATACAATGCAAAAAAATAAATAAAGGGAACACTTAAACGACACAATGTAACTCCAAGTCAATCACACTTCTGTGAAATCACACTGTCCACTCAGGAAGCAACACTGATTGACAATCAATTTCACTTGCTGTTGTGCAAATGGAACAGACAACAGGTGGAAATTATAGGCAATTAGCAAGACACCCCCAATAAAGGAGTGGTTCTGCAGTTGGTGACCACAGACCACTTCTCAGTTCCTATGCTTCCTGCCTGATGTTTTGATCACTTTTGCATGCTGGCGGTGCTTTCACTCTAGTGGTAGCATGAGACAAAGTCTTACAACCCACACAAGTGGCTCAGCTAGTGCAGCTCATCCAGGATGGCACATCAATGCGAGCTGTGGCAAGAAGGTTTGCCGTGTCTGTCAGCGTAGTGTCCAGAGCATGGAGGTGCTACCAGGAGACAGGCCAGTACATCAGGAGACATGGAGGAGGCCGTAGGAGGGCAACAACCCAGCAGCAGGACCGCTACCTCCTCCTTTGTGCAAGGAGAAGCAGGAGGAGCACTGCCAGAGCCCTGCAAAATGACCTCCAGCAGGCCACACATGTGCATGTGTCCACTCAATTGGTCAGAAACAGACTCCATGAGGGTGGTATGAGGTCCCAACGTCCACAGGTGGGGGTTGTGCTTACAGCCCAACATCGTGCAGGACGTTTGGGATTTGCCAGAGAACACCAAGATTGGCAAATTCGCCACTGGCGCCCTTTGCTTTTCACAGATGAAAGCAGGTTCACACTGAGCACATGTGACAGAGTTTGGAGACTCCATGGAGAACGTTCTGCTGCCTGCAACATTCTCCAGCATGACCGGTTTGGCGGTGGGTCAGTAATGGTGTGGGGTAACATTTCTTTGGGGGGGCCACACAGCCCTCCATGTGCTCGCCAGAGGTAGCCTGACTGCCATTAGGTACCGAGATGAGATCCTCAGACCCCTTGTGAGACCCGATGGTGGTGTGGTTGGCCCTGGGTTCCTCCTTATGCAAGACAATGCCAGACCTCACGTGGCTGGAGTGTGTCAGCAGTTCCTGCAAGAGGAAGGTTCAACACAATCACAGTTTTGAAAAATCACAATGATAGCAAAACCTCCTTACTTGATGTGGTGGTCACTATAGAGCTGGGGTGGGCAAACAATTTTGTTTGAGGGTCACATTGAGCTTTTGAAACCAAATGAAGGGCTGCATTTAATTCACAGTTGTATTTTGTATCCTACAGAAGATGTTTTGTAACCCCATTTCCTTGTTTGTCTTCTCAGAATTTAATCACTACTTTTTGTTTTAAAATAAATGTGCAGACTCGCTACCCTGGAAATCCAGAGTTCTCGCGAGAGCACAATTTGAATTTGCTCAGCAAGTTACTCTGACACCGAGTAATTCTGCTCATTAACTATGCCCTTGTAGCCGAGCTGCTCCAATCACATCGGTGTATGTGATACAGGCGTGCCAGAGGCTTGTTAAACAGATGACGACACGACAGCGCTGCGACCTCCAAGTCATTAGTAAACATTGTAAGATCGCTATGGATTAACACCAGTTGTTTAAAACAACTTTGGCCACTACAATGAATGAGTTAGACTTTGCTTTTTTTTCTAAAAGAGGAACAGAAGACGGCGCTTGAATTGTTCCTTTTTTATAAAAGGACGTTTTTGGTGTTTTGCGACCTGATACGGCAAGAGTTTTATCTACCAGTTAGCTCCGCTATAGGGGCTTAGCGAAAAACCACTGGTGATTGGTCTTAGTGTTATCCAATTGCGTACCTTGAGATTTTCAAATGCATGCTTGGTTCCGCCCCTCAAGTTGGGTAATTTTCATTACTCGAAGCCAGACCCATATATCCTCTGGATTTGGGTCTGGATTTTTCCAGGCTACATACTTGCGGACACCTGCGAAGACTGTCCAACAATTTGAGTTTTTCAAATATAATGAAGCCTTCAAGGTCTAAGGGGTTTGAAGTCCCCCTGGCACTATGTTGATCATTTCTCTTCTGAAAGGTTCATACTTTGTCCTACAGTGAAGTGAAAGGTTCATACTTTGTCCTACAGTGAAGTGAAAGGTTCATACTTTGTCCTACAGTGAAGTGAAAGGTTCATACTTTGTCCTACAGTGAAGTGCCTTTCAGTTTTGGATTCAGTAGACTCTTGGCTACAAGAATAGGTCAAACCCAAACTTTTGTAACAATTTTAATGCACGATAGCATCTCTCACAGTGTTCATTTGTTTTATTCCATCTATATAATTTTGGACTTGACAGTGGGTGTTCTTTGCTCAAAATGGATGAATTACATGAAGATTTTTGTTGTTGTTGAAAGTAATTTATAACAGTACAAGATAGAATTTTGTTATGCTTCTGGAAAATTCAGTCAATCATTAGACTGACAACACTTCAATTCATCCTTGCATAACTCGCAGTCATAGCCTATTCATATTCTAAATAAAAAAACTTTTTATTTATTTGAAACTTATTTTTTCTGTTTCAAGTCAAAACAAAATTCTGGTCAGCATCGTTGCTGTAGTGAGCAGAAGCAAATAAATAACTTTGGAGTTAGTGTACGATATTAGACGTGTAGAATTACATGAGTAAACAAGGCAACATTTGGCCAATTGTGATTTTAAATGTTCAGGATTCTGGTAGCTTAGTAAACAATAAATATGTGTAATACAAATATTATTGAATTACTTATTTGCTACAACATGAATATAGCCTAGGCAAAATGTTGAATTATGAGAAGCAGAGTGTCGTAGTTGTAAAATAATCGGCGACAATTCTAAAACATGATGGCCAGTCACTAATCATTACAGTATATTTCAAAGACTAAAGTTAAATATACCGTATTTTAGCACATAAAGCGCACACCCGATATTAACGCGCACCCTTGTACATCATGCAGAAATCTTGTGTTTTGTAAAGAAAAATGTCAGCATTGCGCTCTCTACCCACCCAGACCCGCATTGACAGGCACCTAGCTAATCATTGTGTTGCAAATGTTAAACACCCAACACAAATGTTAAACACCCAACCCCCAACATGCTGATTATATAAAAACAGCTATTGCCAAAAAGTCGAGTACCTGAATTAATGTTAGTGCGTACACGATAGACTTGTGGTAAAACGTATATATTTCAATATTCCAACAGGCCTATACATTTAAGTGATTTTTTTTCTTGTCTGAATAGCCCAGTCTCACTGGTGAAAAAAATCACTAACTAGTGTCTGTATATAATATCAAGATTGCGTTTAAAAAGTCCTACATTAATACATACAAAGAGAATTAAGAATGCGCGTGTGCAAAAAAGTGGGATTAATCAAATGATCCTATGACCGTTTTATGCACACCGGTAGGAAATCCCAATTGATAAATACCACTTGTTCTTAGCATCAGTGCTGGTGCACAGTCTCTACAATTTTCCTATCAACACACCACTAATTATCAGCGGGAAACATGCTACAATAAGGTTCATTAAATGTACGACACAATCCAAATTTCCGAGCTTGACAGAAGGGGCCATGTAGGTTAAAATGTGTGCATGATGGTTACTTGCTTCACCAGTAAAAAGTAGAACTTCGCTAAAGAAAAAAAGTGTATTGCTTTGAGGAATACGCTGTTCTTCAAATGAATATTTTCAACAAACAATAATAGGCATCTAATCAGTAATAGCGTCATAATTTAGCCTAAATAAATGCCATGATATTTGTCCTGCTGAATAAATTGTATTCCAATCTCGTGCAATCATATTTGGAAGCATATTTTCTGCTAATTATTACCGGTAAATTGAGTGGAATGCTGTTTGATTCATATAGCCTACTGTACTATTCTTTGGGTGGCCTTTGTCATGTATATCTGGGTGCCATCTACATTATTCATTTGACCGTTTTTAGGAAGGCATAACGTAATTTAAACTCATTATGATTCTGACCATTTGAGCAATGTGCGCAATAATGTATGGAAAAACTACAACACATCCATACACTCGTACTGTATGATCATACTGAATAGTGCCCCTAGCATTAAGTTTTTTACTATAAAATGCTTTTATTACATTTTTTACGTAAAAAAAGTCTGCTGAGCCACTAGCTTTGTTAAAGGGTTTACCCTATAGTGTTAGAATTCCAATGCTCTCTATAACAACTCAAATGTTTTACACGTCTATAATGAAACAAGTGACAGTAGTTTAAATGATTATCTTCTCTAATCCTGCTACATATATTTTTTATGGTCAAAACAGAGTCTGCTGTGCATATAGCAAATCTTTCATCTTAATAATAACAGTATGCACAGGTGAATACCATGCTACAATTAATAAAACTATGAATTTTGTATTTGTTCCCGGTTTTCAGATAATAAAACACTTTAGTATTTGTAACTGCAGTTACGTTGTACATTGTAATGTTTTCAAGCACTTCAGACAAGAGAAAGTGAGGGTTGGCCACCATTCAAACGATGGGGGACCTAAGCTTATTCATGGGGGTGATAGCCCTGTCTTGCCCCAGCCTGCCGCCACTGTGCCGATTGAATTCTGCTGGAATTGCACACAGGGTGAAGTTATAGTTCATCTGTTCAATATAATTATTAATTGTTTTCAAAAACATGAAAGATTTGGGTTGTAATTATATAAGCTTATATTTGCTGTATAAGTGATTAGCCTATGTGATCTAACTGTATATAATTTTTCTTCCTTTTTTTACTTAATTGTACTTTCGCAATACATATGGTAATTGTCTACTGTAGGTTTTTTCTCAAGTACTCAATAAAACAAACAATTTGTTTTTCTGGTTGGATGCCAAATAGCCTATTTGATATTTGACCTTATGTTGATATTTATCCAGACACTAGTTGGTGATTATTTTCGCCAGTGAGACTGGACTATTCAGACATGAAAACATCACTTTAATAACATATAGGCACGGTTGAATATTGAAATACATGATGAACCACAATTTATTTAGTATCCGACTATAGGAATAGCTGGTGTATAACAACAGTACATAACAATAATAATGACTAAGTTATCTTGTGTAATCAAAAGTTCTATATAGCATGCCTCCGAATATAGTGCGCAGGTGTGGTGCGCCGTTTGTAAAAACGTGCATATTGCATGCGGTATAGATGCACTATAGATACCAAGTTTGATGTCAATCGAATAAACCGTTGTTGAGACACAAGATGAAATGTGATGGATGGAAACACATTAGCTAGCTTATTCTTCGCCACAACTAGTAGCCTAATGCTGACTGGAACTAGGTTATCAGTACACTCCAAATGAGCTATGAACCTAACAACTAATTTCATGATGTATGCCTGATAGAAGATAGCTATAAGACAGATAGATGCCCTTAATATATGGTGTGTTTATATAGCTACAAACAAAGCGCAAAGATGTGACTAGCGCATTAGGCATTAGTGTGGACTGAGTGTTACAAACAATGGATGTAGCACTCTCGCTAGGTTGACCCTGCTCTCCCTGAGTGAAAGAGCTTCCTGATGAGAGAGACGATCAAATAGTGACTTCCCATTATTTAGGAACATACAAATTATAGGTAAAGCTCTGGAAAATATTAAAGACACCACTACAAAATCATCAGTGTCTCTGGTTTTCTATTGATAGATATTTGTTTGGGTAAAGTGAACATTTTTGTTTTATTCCATGAACTACTGACAAGATTCAGAATAACAAAAAATATGCAGTTTTGGCAGATTTCGAATAAAGCAAAGAAAATAGTTTAATATTCATTTTTGAACAACACAATACTAATGTGTTAATTCAGGATTATTTCAGAAAAATTGATATTTAATGGAAAAATAATAATTTACTTTCATGCATCTTGGCATGGTTTCCACCAGTCTTTCATATTGATGTTAGATTTCTTTAAAGCCACTCCTTGTCTTTGTTTGATGGCTTGTGATCATCCAAATTTTTTCTATGGGGTTGATTTTAAGAAGAGACATTTTAATTGCTTTTTTTTCCAGAGCTTTATTTGTCATAGTTTCCCTTTAAAAAGGATACATGTCAAATATTAGCAGACACAGATTTTGTATGGTCTATGTGTTGATAAAGCACACTCTTTTTAACACTAACATTACCCTGAATTTAGTCTGTATAACAAGGTACATCTTTCGGCAGGGCTCAGGAATAGTGAGCAATGGTGGCTTTGGCTTTAGCCCTTTCACTCAAGGACCTGCAACGCATCAAAAGTAAGTCACTCCTTACATTTCATGTATTATTGTTTTCATATTTTATGCATTTTTCTGATACTGTAACTTACTGCTTTCTGTTTTCATCAGTTGTGGCAGTGGAGCCCAAACGTTTATGACCGGAGGATGGGGAACTGCCTATCAGACATGGCAACCTCAAGGCCAGCAGGATCCTAGTAAGTCATGCAGCATTTAATAATAAGCCCAGAAAACAAATATTTGACAACCCTGTTCTGTTTTGGGGGAATTAACATCCAACTCATAAGTGTGATCCAGTGAGTGTTTCCTCAGGGCTAAAAACTTAATAGCAATGTCTTGATAGTTCCCATCTGTGTCATTTACAATGTTGGGTATAACGCATTACTAAGTAACTAGTCAGACTACTTTTTTGAAAAAAAGTATCCTAACGCGTTACTTTCAAAATTCAAGTAATTAGTTACTAGTTACATTTATAACGATAATTTTTTTTACATTTACATTATATTTTCACCTTTTCTGTTTTAGAACACAATTTAATAATTTATTATCTGTTGTCGTTTTGTTTTTTAATCCGTATTTCATTAGTGCGCCTCCACGCCAATCTAAAAAAGGTGAGATCTTGCACTTAAAATTGTAATGTACAGAGTTATGCAGATTGGAGGTTAGCAAAATGGAAGAATTCATAGCCTACATTTTAACAGCTGGAAATATTCACATTACTTCAAAACTATCAAAAAGCAGGGAGGATAAATAAATGTCCAGCAGTGAGCTGTGCACCTGTCGAGTAGGAATATAATGGAAAGCTTGTCATCGTTCGTATAACTCAAATGTTTTGGACCGAAATAGCTTTTTTCTTCTATGGCGTCTACAACGAGTGGAGGTATGTTATTTTCAAGTTATATTTTCCACGGTTATTCCAATAAACACGTGTTGAAAACATGCCTAATGATACAGAAATTGTCCAATGTGCTTTAACAGGCGATGAGAACGCACTTTATGGAAGTTTTCTACATACAGTAGACTACATAAGGTGCGCAAGGATTCAAGTGACATGCACTCGGAACGTGTGTTTTTGTGCCAGTAAACACACATTCAGAATGCTTATAATTCTGCCAGCCAACAGATCTAAACTGTACCTTTTAGACCAGAGGTGGGCAAACTATGGCCCGCGGAGCAGATGTGCTCCGCCGGGTCTTTTGATCTGGCACGCGAGGCGTTTTTACCCTCCAGTCTCCCGCGATTGTATCGCGATTATCTCGCAAACCGTATATGCTAGCAACTAAAGTTTGGAAACATTGGGAAGATCAGCCAAAAAGAATGAGTATTGGCCCATCCAAGTCGGTCATGTTTTTTTTACTTTTGCCTTTTTTACTAAACACATTACAGACAGGAAGTAGGACGTGAAAATAAAAAAATAGCAATGATGTAGGACATCCCCCTGCACAATACCAACATGGTACCAATATGGTTGGAAAGAGGGGCTTCCGCTGATAAAATAATGCCAATGCAAATAATGAGGAGTGGTTCGTCCATGTGGATTAATGACAGCCGGAGATATCGCGTCACAAAGTTGGGTACTTTTCATTGACTATATTTTGGTAAACTAGAAACATTAAGGTCAAACAAGGAAATGGTGTAACAAAACATTTATTTTCTGTAGGATACATGCGTAACTGTGTAGGGGGCGTGGTTAATTTAATTAAATAACATTTCCTATTTTTCATGCATCGCTATAAAATGCGGCACTTCACTTGGTTTCAAAAGCTCAATGTGGCCCTCAAGCAAAAATAATTGCCCACATCTGGTTTAGACTCAATATTTCTGGTTCAGGCCTGCTCAATGTATTCTCCATGTGACTCCATTAATTTCAGTAGCATTACTAGGAGTCAAATCCCATTGCGTATTGTAAAAATATTTTTTTTATCTGTATTTCTTTACTCTGTAAAAATTTGTTATATACTCAGACATTGAGATGAAATTGGTTTTACATACAAACCCTCACACATTCATCAGAAATAGACTGATCATATTGGGTCAATTGGATCATGCCCAGAGAAAGTAGTTACCACAAGTCTGCAATCGACACGATCAGGCAATCACTATCTAGGGGCGGCAAGGTGACCTAATTGTTTAGGGCCCAAGATTCATTTTTGAAGAAGCCCCCAGAAGAATGGTTCAAACTCCC
>JACXGM010018723.1:0-18843 GCA_016801145.1 Umbra pygmaea | reverse complement strand
ATTACTCTGCCAAGTAAATTCCCTAGATGTACTTTAGCCTTATCAACTATTCCGTTTTGACCTATGCCTGCTTTTGGATTACTCTGCCTGGGATTTACCTTTTTGTACCTTTGCCAACCATATGTTCAGTAAATAAACATTATTGTTCATATTAACCTTTTTGAGTTTGCTCGGTTTCCAAAGAGTGAACATTACACTGTGTCAACATGAGCCGTCAAAACACTTTTAATGCACATTTGCATGAACTCTATGAGCCTATGGAACTCCACTAGTGGTCATTCAGTATTACAATGTAATGATTTACAGTGACCCTTTCCTCGAAGGAGACAATTGAACTCAAACCAGGAAAATGCCCCCCCCAGAGCACCTGCATTCATTATGTCCAGATATTTCCTTGACTGCATCAACCTTATGTATATCTAGCATGCATTTAAGATGTGTTTACTTTCTGAGTTCATACCATTTGCTACATCCCATCGAAAATATTGATGATAGAAATAACATTATCCTATATCTTACACTGACTTTTGCTATCAACAATTTCTGTGACAACAAAGCTGATTAATGCAGAAAATCTTTTCAAATTATATAATTATTCTATATGAAATATGGTAGGGGGGAAATTGTGCCTGTTTGAATATAAAATAATGTTTTGCCACCCCAACCCGATACCCCCGGCTATATCTGCTGCTAGTAATCATGTTGTTGCATGAGTTAAAGATAAATTGCTTGCTAGTTTACTCTCCATACTACCTATCTGTTTTGACAATTTAGTCACAGGGTTGTTTTCTGACATTTTATCTCAAGTATTCTATAATCAGGCAGGGATGCTCTGCAACTAGCTTACTGTACTGTAAATATGTATGTAACGAGACTATGCATGCACCAAAATTGATCTGCACATGCGCAGAGGTATCTTAATGTTATTCTCTAACGTTCAGAAAGAAGACAGGTTTTCAGCCACTTCAATTTAAAGAAAACAACGAGGGGCTTGTGATACAATGAGGGCGATATAGAATGTATGAGGACATTACATTTGTTGCTAGGGCATTTGAGCACATATAGGTGAGCAGTTTGAAACACAATACTCGGAAACTGAAGTTTTGTTTAACTTGTAAATTGAAATAAAGAACCAAATCGAGGAAAACATGTTAAAATGCACTGGAGACACCGTACACAAAAAATAGAACGCTATGGCCACCTATTGGTTTAATATACATGTACGTCAAAATAAAATCTTCGTTTTACTTGGTCAACACTGGTGGAATGCAGCTCTATTGTAATTCACAGTTAATTACTTATTATGTTCTTTAGTTTAACATCAATCGCATATATAAGCTACAAGATGAGACAGTTCTCTTATCTTCGAAAATCTATTTTTTACGCCCTCTGCATTCCATCTTGGGAGAGTGAAAGCTCGAGCAGCAGTAACCACTTGTTACCAGTGAGTCTAGCTTCAGGCGCGAGAACGTCAACTGACAATTCACTGCATGTGGCTCGCTACTCAGTGCCTCTGGCTCAGCCTGCTACAAGCAATCAATGATGTTTTCAGACACATTGAAGAGTCCTTTTACACGAAATAGGCAAATGATATAGGCTTTACAATTCTCTTTCAAAAGTAATGCAAACATTTGTACAATGTATAGGAAATAAGGAAATCATTATCCTGTAATTTTTATCATTCACACACATATTTTTCACATTATAATGAGGAGAATACAGCCTTCTACGTGTTTCTTTCGCGCATCAGGAGTGTAAGTCCGGAGCTGTCCGTGGGTCCGTGGTGCTGAAATCTCTCCGTGAGAAAAATAGACTTAGCCAAACAATTAAGGGACATTTCTGTGTATGTTCAATCGCAAGAAATATCCTTTAATTGTAAGATTAAGAATATTACAGTGTCATCTGATATGATGAAATCTTTCCTGAAATCGACCATTTCAATCTGGGGGAAAAACATCCCAGAAGGTTCAGTCGTTTCTAAAGTTTTAGATGTGATCGTCCTTCTTCGGTCTTCTTATCAACCCGTAGTACGAACCTCTTAGTCCAGCATATAGAAAACATATATGGGCACTAATCATTGTCTCCTTTTCAATAGGCTACCTACAATATATCCATAACGTATGATAGATTCGATAGGTCGATTAAATGTCATGAAAGAAAAATTTGGTACATCTTAAGAGTACACCCATTGGAAAAACATAATGAATGTCATAATGCATGTCTCCAAATATATTCCACCAGGATTACTGGCTATCATAGCCACACTGTTACTACGAACATTATGAGACTTATCAATGTTATGAAAATGGAATAAACTATCATTGTTACATTTTATACTAAACACTAGGCTAACAGACATGGGCTTATCTCCTTCGTCAAATCATGACAGATTTGTTCTTTACCACCCGTCTATCCTCTGTGTCCAAACTACATCGTAGAAAGCCTCCCCTCCCCAGCAGCATGTGCACTCGCGTTCTCTCCAGGCAGGAACCCTCTGTAGAACCGTCCTCTCCACGTCTGTTTTCTCTAATTCACACCATATATTCCATTTTCACATGTTAACCGAGGCGTTACAACCCTAAGTTTCACCATAGAAACCTGTAGCTATGGAATGGTTTACGCACAGCTACAAAGATCCCTAGCACGGCGTCCTACGAGTGGCATAAATACAGCTACAGACTCCAGTTTACGACTACATGCACCAATCTAGTTTTGTCTTTAGAAAATAGCAATGGGTGATTTTGGTTTGAGAGTTAATCATAAATCGGAAGTTATCCGCCCGGTGCGATTACTTACACTGTAATGCAAGTCTGCTTTGTGCGCCATGGCGCCATCCATGTGCTTTTAATGTCTGGTATTCTTCGGTTTTACAGGATTCTGTCCATGGTTATGTGCTTTCGCTGATAGACCGAGCCTCAGGGGCATGTCTTGATCGCCGTCCCCGTCTCCGGCTTGCTCGGATTCCATCTCTCCCTGCCTTCTCCGGACAGCTTAGCAGTGTAGATAGTCTCTGCAGTCACGTGGGTCGGGAAAATCGAGAGAGCAAGCTAGCGAGAGTGCGCTTGGTGCTGTTGGGTTGGGGGTGGGGGGGGGGTCCCTCCTCCGCAGTTTGCAGTTTGTTATGTCTCAGACTCCGCGAGCGTTGGATAGAGCGAGAGCCACAGAGAGCGCGCCGGGTTCTCAGCCTTTCTTACCGAAAAGCCGAGTATCTCCCTGCCTCTTCTGTCCAAACCACTACCCCCTTCTCCCACTTACTTATTCTCTATCCCCCCCGGAAACCCCTGCATTTTTTTCCTCGTTCCTTGTAGTTTTGTCTTGAGCTTTTATTCATTCCGCAATCTGAACAACTGGTACTGCTGCTTATTTGGATTTGTCCGACATACGAGGAACCGTGGATGAGCTGCTTTAGCCTAAACCGGAGATGGAATTGTTGATAATATGCCTTTCCGTTTGGATATTGCAATGCAATTCAGTGGCGAGCGCGGACTCCATCATTCACATCGGTAAGGAGCTTGTGCAGGGTCGACGGGATGCAAACGCGGACGTGTTTTAGAAACCAAATTCAGTGCTGTCAATAAAACAGTGCAGTCTTTTGTTCTCCTATTGAAATATACATTTAGAAAGGCATAATGATGAAATATATGTATGTTGAATGAATTACATGAATTTCGAGTTTGGACTAAAGACACCAACAATCGATGTTGTAGCTCCAGTAAATATATCGAAAGGGATGTGGCAATTTATCATATCTTAATTTGAATTCTAAACCATGCAGTCCTCGTGAGAAAGAACAGTCCGTTTATATTGCATATTATAGGCCTGAAGAACATCACACGAATGGCTTTGAAAATGAAAGTCTGTGGAAAAGTGCACCACTAACATGTTTTTCGTCGAACCCGAAATAAAAGAATATAGTAAATATCGTGTATTGTTATTCACGCGAAAAAATCAAAGGAGACTAACTAATTTGCTTAGATCAGACGAACTGACGCAACGTGGGTTTTTAGAGGATTGCCTTTCCCTTCTCCTCCCCCTCCCCATCCATAAGCTTGAACTTTGAATTGAACGTGAGCGAAATGTTAAAACACGCATGTGAAGGATAGAACCAAGGGACAAATAGTAAACCATTATGTACTAAACCAACATTAGAGTACATGTCATCCAGTCGGCACAATCAGCTTAGTGAATTTGACTGGCTAAAAGGTCAGATTTGTCAAATGTATTTAATGTGACTTGATTCGAAATTTCGCTGGAAAACTTCAACAATGATATTGGGGAGGACAAACCAGATAGGTGTAGGAGTTCAATATGAAATACTGGAACACTGTATTTCGAAATATTATTAATGGAATGTCAATGCTATCTGTTTTACCATAACATCTATTATTATCATTCATGCAGGCATCAACGCACACGGACACACACCCCACACACACCTTAGCAGGAGAAATCTATACGTTTTGTATACTTGTGCAGTAAAACCAACTTAGCAGCTTGGGGTGGAATGCAGCCTAGTGGTTAGAGCGTTAGGCAACTAATCAAAATCTAGATATACCAAATCCCCTTACCGACAAGGTAAAACATTGTTCTGCCTTTCTACGGATGAGCAAGGCAGTCATCCCTAATTGCTCCCCCAGGCGCAAAATGTGGCAGCCCCCCGCAAATCTCCAATTGGGAGGGGTTGTGGTAAGAGCAAAAGTCAAATGTTGGAAGGACCATGCATTTAATAACTAAAATAATGTAATCCTCTAATTAGTGTCACATTTACCAGTTGATTGCTTGAAATAAAGCCATCAACCAGGAGAACAGTTGAAGCATGTGGTATTTGAGAATTCTGCAGTAGCTTAGGCATTTAGACTGTATGTGTGAAACACTATGAAACCTTAGATGCGGCACTGCGGGATTTACACCGTCTAAGCCTAAACATGTATTGGATTTATTATAATCGATGGCATTTACTTTGGCTGGCTACCATGTTTACAAGCACAACCAGTTATAAGTAACAAATAAGTGTAAAGGAAGTTGGAATAGTTGTGATGTATACATTTCAATTGTGTCATCCAGATCCTTCTTTCCATCTTAAACACATATTGTTCTGGATTTTTCTGTTGTTGTAATATTTTCTTTTTTGGCACATTGTTGTCGTAGTATACTAGCCTATATTATTTAATCTTTAATCTCGACAGAAAAGGCTTGCAGTGCAACCCGTTTATAGAGCATGTTATTTCAAACTTTACCCTTGAGTATATCCTAAGTAAGCTACGGTTATTTAATTGCGAATACGTTCAACCATCTTTCTGATTAACTTCATACGAATGTTGTTTAATTGAGTGCGATTCAAAGTGGTGCACCAATATGATAAAAACTCCTGATTTTAAAGGCTTGACGCATGAGGTTCACGTAGTCAGTGTCCGTAGTCGGTGTTCGTGTCTAGTCTTTTGCTGCGCAAAAACTCTGGATAGCCGTCAAAACAAGAAGGGTCAGACTTGGCAACAAAAAATGCCGATTTACGGTTTTATTTATATTTTTGTTATTGGCTACTGTTGGAATCTGTGAAATATAGGTTTAGGACTTGCATATCTACCTATCTAAGAGGTTGTGCTTTAAAACGTAATGTTAATTGGTAGTGGTCCTTCCGATTTGAAACATGTCAGGGTAATTTTTGTGCGTAAAATGGGACCAAATGAGACATGTGTCAAAGATGTAGAAACGTTTACCTCTCTTTTAGATATATAACCATTCCCTCTCCCGGTTTACGTTATCTCTCCTTTTCCAAGTTACCATTGTAGCTAAAAGGGCAGGCTGTTTCTTCACCAGGAGAAGAATAGGTCTGTCCCATAAATTGGACACCTTGACGAGGAATGCTTTACGGATTTGAGACGATGTAGTGGTGATGGTTATTCAGTCCAGCACTGGAAGACAAGCTCTAATCCTGGAAATCCAATCTATTGTCACTTGCAAATGGACTTGGCAGATAGACTACGCAATGAAATGAAATGAAATGAACCATCAACACAGGCTATTCTCTTGACCACCTGTACACCTGCACACTAGTACTTTATCCTATAAAAAAAACAACACGGTTTACATTAGTGCATCCCTGAAATGTTTGAAAGTTACTTTTTGTGTGTGTAAGTATCACAACATTATAGACAGGCAAGGGTCGATGTTAATTTCTAAAGCCGGTGCCAAATCTCTGAACGCAATACGGTATGCCAATGACTGATCATTAGACCGATGTCTCCCAATCGTAAAATAGTGATTTGATTGAGTGGTTAAGGCATATCATAGCTAAAGCCGAGAGTCTAAGCTTACAAAATGGCATAACCATATTAACAATTTCTGCTCGACACTGTTGCTCTCCATGGTGCTGAAATTAATGCACGGGGATAAAATATATCGTCTGGGAAAAGTAGCTACAATGCATGATTTGACATCAACCCACTCTCACTGATCTCTTGTAGTTATGTGCAACCTCCAACAGTTTATTTTTATGCTAATTTTGCCTGAATGAGAACCTTCATCTTAACAGGAAAAAAGCAATTTCCTGTCAGACATTCCTCGACAAATTGTAGCCCTCCACATTAGGGCCTACTTTTTCAATCACTGCGGTTAACCTACCTTGTACCCAGGCTAATTGTGCATAGGTGGAAATGCAATTGTGTCAGTAGTGTTGACACGGTTATATATTATCAACAGGTGCCATATTCGAGGAGAACGCGGTGAGGGATGATGAGGTATTCCAGCTGGCGATCTCAGACCTCAGTCTCAACGACGACATTCTGCAGAGCGAGAAAATTACACACTCCATCAAATTTGTCGAGGCAAACAACCCATTCCAGGCGGTCCAGGAAGGTAAGTGTGCTGCCATTGAATTCTTAACAAATGCATTGATTTCCCCTTTCCCTTTCACCATATTTAGTTAGTTGGCTACTAAGTACCATAACCACCTGGAGTGCAGTTCTAGGCTAATTATTATTAAAAGGGGAATAGGTTAATTTAATCTATTCCTCTTTGATGCTCTCTAAGGCTGCCCATCTTGTCCCGCAGCATTGCCTTCTGTTGATAGAAAGCTAGGTGGAAGTATTGAGTCGAGCAGGACTCAATAGCAATTTTCCACGTAATTGCCATCTTCAATAGTATGACGTTTTCAAAAGAGGGTCGTCTAATTTGCTTGTTTCAGCGAAAGTTGTATTGCTTATAATGACGATGACAGTCAATTTTAATGATGAAATTATACTTTTGCAGAATATAGATCCATAAGTTACATTCATAATGGCAATTAACACTCTATAGAGGGCTAACATATTATGTACCTTAGTTTCCCCATTGTTTTTCCTTCTGGAAATGAATGTTTCTGTTGTTCAACCAAGACATACTGACTCACAGACTTCATATTTTACTATCCCTAAGAAACATACTGAATATATTCTAAGTTACAGTATACAAAGCCCGTTGTTTTTTTGGACATCTCAGGTGCACCCTCCACAAGGTGTGACATATCAGACCTATATATTATTGTCTCATTTAGTGACACGTGTTGCTGCCTACAAAAGCAATGTTAAATATAATACTGGACTTACACTCACATCTATGTATGGCTTGAATGACCTATAAATATAAACTTTAGGAAGAAGGTTACAACGGCGGCGAGTCTGTAAAAATGGTACATTTTTTATGTTTCTGTAAAGGAGCCAAAAAATAAAATAAAGCAGATAAGTTGTGCATCAGTACAAGCTACAGTTATACAGCATGAAAGTGTATTCTTTTAGTGTGGTCATAGTGTGGGCTAATGTACTGTAGGGGCAAGCTAAGCCAATGGTTAATCAATAAAAACAATGCAAATTATGATTAGTGTTCAGCTCATGTTAAAAGTCTTAAAGAAATGTGTTACGCTATACCTAACTATACCAGATTGAATGCATACACCATACATTGTACTAACCAATGTCTTTGAAAATGTAGATTTTACAACTGTTGCATTTACATAAGTTCTGAGTGTCCAGAGAAAAAATATATCTTTGATGAGATCATATTATATTATATTTGACATGGTGAAGCTAAATGTTGAAAATGGCTATTATGCCAAACCATATCCTGTAAGTGCTGTTTGTCTATTACACTAAACATGCACAACAGCTGCTGAAGTATAATTATTCACAATTAATTGGTGTTTTTCTATTTTCTTGATGTTGACACTTGACAGTTTCACACATACACATACACACACAGACACACACACATGCTGTTATCTAAAGAAACTCCTGGGAATGCTTTTACGGTGGAACTTTCTTTAAATTCTCTACCAAAATTATTGTTAAGTGCTGTACTCATACCTGATCTTTAAGGAGTACAATAGAGAACAGCAGCCTTAATGCAGCTGCTGGTTAAGACAGAGTTCAAACAGCACTGTGTTGTAGTGTGCTGCACTTACAAGTTTTAGAGGAAACACGTGCAAACAAATAGAAGGTTCCATGCCGTGAAGAAAAGGACATGCCATTTATGGTGAAATGTTTTACCACGTCATTTGAAAATCTACCAGGGAAGTCTTAAAAAAATGGGCGGGCTGTTAATTTATTTTCATTCATTATTGATGCATCCCATCTAGTTACAAAAATTGGTGGGCAGTGTGGTGTCCATATAAGCTGTGTGTGTGTTACACCCTTGTTGTATGTTTATGGATCTGTCACTGCTTAATAAATAATGGTTAAGTTGTTAAAGACCAATTTATTCATAGTAACAATCTTTTAAAATCGTTACCAGAGAATTTAGAGCAAGAAACAAATCTAGGGACCTTAAACATAAACTTTATCTTTAGGAATTGCTACCAACCAGAGTTGGTGTAGTGGTCTTAGCTACTGACTCTGGTCTGCACATGCTCTCTGGTCTGCACATGCTCTCTGGTCTGCACATGCTCTCTGGTCTGCACATGCTCTCTGGTCTGCACATGCTCTCTGGTCTGCACATGCTCTCTGGTCTGCACATGCTCTCTGGTCTGCACATGCTCTCTGGCAATGGGGGTTTGAGTCCCAGCTCAGCTGACTGTCTTTGCTCTTCCTCTCTGTCCCCCCCTACATGGCTTCAGCTTTCTGCGGTTCTGTCAATTATGTTAGTTTAAATTAAAAATAACACCTAAAAAATGAATAACTACAGCACAGGCTATATTGATATAACCGAATATTGAGTCATATATTTACAACTATTACATTGACATCCGAGCAATAAAACCATAGACGAAATCCAGTAAGAGTCTAAAATACATAGTCATTAACCTATCAGAATATGTACTATATTCAGCAATAAAAGTTATATCCATTTCAGAGACTAATGAACAGCTGTTCTGTTTGCAAAAGACCTATAGCTATGGTGGCTATTCTTGAGGTAATAGAGCTGTGGCATAGGCAATTAAGTTCTAAAAGAAGATGCAAAAATGAGAGAAATAGGTTAGGCTAAACAACTGAAAACATCATATTATAATATGATTAAAATAAGGCACGTGCTTATGCATCCTGAAATCTAGAAACGTTCTGAGGAGTTGATTTCGAATGCACACAGCTCTATAAATGTTCATTAGCTAGTCAAAGCCAATTCAGCTACTATAGCAAATATTAATTAATTTCTTTTACCAGCCTATAGGTAGCATCTGTCTCTGACTGTTGAGTACTGTAGCTGTCCCCTGTGATGACCAAACATGGCCAGCATGTTTGACCTTTGACTTTGTTGAGGACGTAGAGCATGTGGATACAACAATGCTCTCCAATCTACAATTGCATAGTAATCTATGTCTTCATTACTTGCCACAAATCTGTAAGTCTTACGTACATCACATCATATCCATCTTGTTTTGGCAGCCCTTCATCCTGAATTGAAATGGGAAACACATTTACGTCAATTGTCTTTCCCTGACCTTAAGGAGGAGGTCAATTGATTTTCATAAATCTCTTTCACCAAAATCTATGTTAACGGCATGTAAGTATATGTGGCCTTTGCACACGAGTACACAAACAATGGCGTGTAATTCCATTTACATTGGAGGCTGGTCGTTAATTGGTTACAGTTGAGTCCCTGGGCTTTTTCAATTAGTGACACAAAGGGGCAGAAAAGATCAATATGGCCTAGCCAGGGAGCGGCTCGATGACTTCCCGCTCACCATTGACCTTTTTCTCTGTGCCAGACAGTCGGGCCTCTGAGACTGCAGTTGACAGCTTGGGGTGTGTGGAGGATTATGGGTAATCAGGGAGGGATTCATACATTATGATGTGTCCTGCTTTCGAGTGAGCCCGGTGTTCAGGGCGTGCTCTGCTCTTGTGACAAGTAGAATGGTTAGACATCTAAGAGAGTCTCATATTACGCTTATTCTGGGTGGATGGAGATGTTGAATACAACACTGTTGCTTTGCTCGTCCTGCCACATTTTCACAATTCGTTTAATAATCCACATGCGTGGCTCAACCCAGTGTGGGAGTTCACGAAGCACTTTTGTTTAGACTAAGGTGATTTTCGAAATATCGTAGTGGTGAAGATGCTTGGGTTAATTAAGGGTTGTACAGTATGTGAGGCTAATACATGTTGTTCATGTGCAGCGTTTTAGAAGATGAATGTACAAGAGGCACGTGATAATGCAAAGCATGCATTAACATGGGCCTCTTGTAGCGGTGCCCATGGACACTGAAACACTCATGACACCAACGATAACGTACTGTAAGTAAACAGAGAAACGATACACACAGACTTGTTGTTTTGTATTGAAGTTGATTGAGAACATTACATACAAGACAAAAGATTACCATTCGTTATTCGAGGAAGCTCATAAATAATGAAGATTCTTTCAGGGAGCAGTTGTTTTTATCCTTGGAACATGCAATTTCTTTTAGATCAGTCTTTTGAACTATCAACCACAATATCTGAATTTCAACTTCCATTTCTCATTAGCTGTGAAATGCTAATTGATTGAGTTTGGAATCTCATACTAAGTTCATTTTTTTATAACTTTAAATTTTATTTACCAAAACATTGTATGAAACAAACACTGCCACGAGCGGCTAAAGAGTAAAATAAGGTATATATCTTGTAAACACAAACACACAGACTAACAGGGAATAACATTCACAATACCGACAACCACAAACACTTAGAACAAGACTTAAACACCTAACTGATTATGGAGTGAGACCAGCTGGAAACTAATTAAGGCAGATCTATTGGCCAATAAGATTCATGTGACACGGCCTTGTGAATGTGAGAAGCGGGAAACTAGATAAACAGTTCACACAGGACAGAAATCATAAACACACAACATATGTCAGATGCCCACTCTGTGACAGAGTCTGAGTCTGTGGCTCCATTTTCCCACAGACTTAGTTTTATGGTTCTGTTATCACCCGGACATTTAATTGATGTAGATTACCCTATCATCATCCTATCGATCACCTTGTTTCGGTTTCAACCATTCACAACTGGTATCATTCCATTAATTGAACAGTGTATATAGGCTCCCAAGTTAATGTTACCAGTTGTAGGTCATTATTTGATGTTACATGTGTGTTTCATGCTGTTGAGTGTATTGCCAGTAGTCTGTGTTTGTGCTGGCGTTGATCCATCCAAAAGAGTTCTTCTTTGCACTTACTTTTTTGACTCCACATAGTCATTTCAATTTGTGTTTTGATTTGTTTAATAAACCTTTCTTTTACCTTTGCACTTGCCTCCTACCTAACATTCCAGGATTATCACATGAATATCTATCAGAGTAAAATCAAAACAGGATACACATCCTCTCAAGGCTCTAAGTGCACCACTGTGGTAAATATGAAATATATTTTATTGATATGAACTTTTAAGTGGCCAGGCAAATGAGATAATGGTATATTTACAGTTCAGGCATCTCTCTCCTGCAGATTATTTATTTGTTGGCATTCAATGAATGAGAACAACACAATGAATAAGGTTTGGGCAAGGATAGGTGTTATGTTTAGGGTAGCGACGTCCTGAGACCCAAGTCAAATCTCTAAGAGCATGCAGCCTATTGAAAATGTAAATCTCATCCTTACCAGGGAAGCAACCGATCTCATAGTTGTTTGGTGCAGTAAGCGGCCTCTGGAACAAGATTCATGGCAAAAATGCCAATCTGCCTTCAATGTGTCATCCCCCTTCATGCTACTTCTTAAATGGGACCAGAAGTAGCATGACATCGGTGTCCCAAAGTGATGAGATTGATCTCCACCTCCCTCCCTCTCCCTTTTTCTCTCCATCTCTGTTGTAATTCTACGGTGAGCTCTGATCATCAGTCATCCTTGCTGGCAGCCAGCTCCAACCTTGAGCCTACATCAGTCAGTACTGCCTGGCATGCGTGAAAGACGCCTATTTTATGACAGAGGAAACAATCGAGCAAAATTAATCATGGTACTGCCCTGACTTACTCTCGTGGACTGGTGCAATTTAGAAAAGAGATGCATAGTTTGAATAGGGATAAACATCAAAAAGTGCAAGCCCAGTAATATCTCCAGAAAATATACTGCCATGGTTGTCTTCGCAGGTTTATACATTAGCTATGCGCCCTGCTTTAAACGGAGCCGTCTGTGATAATTAATTTGCGGACATTTCAACTCAAATCCCTGCATCGAATGCAAACACTGATTAAAATACCTTCTGGTTGCCTGGCAGTGGAGGTTGGGAGAAGCAACGGCTCACTGTGTAAGGACGGTTGTATCTGTGTTTCTATGTTGACTGACATCTGGACACCTGGGAATCAAATGAGGGGAAGCGTCGCTGAGTGATGGCTCCCGCTGCTAGGTCCCGGACAGAGAAATTACCCTTGTGTGTCCGACTGATGTGCCTGCCCACGGCATGCTTTGTTCAACCGCTTAACTCCTGTCTCTCTCTGACTCGCTTCCCTTCTCTGTCTCACTCTCTGTACTGATCCACTCACGTAGTAGACACCTACCGACTTGCGTGTCTGTCGGAGTCTGCCAACAAGACCATGTCATAGCGCATCCTATCAGCTTTTGCCAGTCTCTTATGTCTCAGATGAACTGAGATTGCCATTCAGCGCGGTTGCACTTCATGCTACGGTTTTGAGTCAGGCTTTTAAGCTTAGATTGCCACTTCTCAATCAGAAGGGTAAAGTGGGTCCGGTGGAGAACAAGAGGGTCCCCCAAAAAGCATCTAAAATTAGAAAACGGAACTAAGCCATTTGAATGTGACATTTTCTTTTCTTCCACTCTTTCAGGTCTCTAGCTACTACATTAGGGACTGAGGTTGAGCTCTGGTTTAGTTGAGTCAGAACACTCATCTAGGTCTGCATCGTCTCCCAGTGTCTGTTCTGAATGGGGCCAGGAGCCAGAAACCTACAGGGGCTGTGGGAGGAGAGGGCTTTTAAACCACAGCAGGGTTCGGGTCAGGCTGTAGTGATAACTGCTAGTCAGGGAACCTAGAGCCAGCAGACCAACATTGATTTCACAACCAGAAGAGCCTGTGAAGCCGGACAAGGACCGGCACTCTGCAACGCCACCCTGCCGGCACACAGCAGACTTCGCTTTGCTCTTAGTGACTGCGGACCATGCACTACGAAGAAGTCAAAGTGAGTGTAGAGAAGAATGAAGCTCAATTTTGCCATGTGTGAGCACCTGTTTTGCATTGATACAATGTGCCATGGTGGGATGTTATGTACCTATGTATGACATGGGTTGTTTTGATCATTCCAGAGGAGCAATTTAGGTGTAATTATTCTTTCTTATAGGCAATTAGGAACAATGAGACTTGATGTAGATTCACATCGCATTCACATTCAATGCAGTTCAACCACTCTACAGTACATAGAAACACCTTTGATTCCTCAAAAAAATATCATTCTAGTGTTGGTATTTACCAGAATTATTTATTTGTAATGAATCTGGCAGGTCCTGGTTTTAAGAGAACTATAATTTCCTACAGAAGTGATAACCTGCTGTAATCAGAAATATGGGGTCAGAGCAAACTTTTTGCTTTCCTGTCTTATTCTCCCAGCTTCTGTTAATAACCCCTTCAAATCTTCTCCTCGTTAATTCGGAATCTAAAACTCATATCGTCTTGTGTTACATATTTCCAGTGGCTGTTAAACAGACTAACTATCCAGCAGCAAGCAATTAACAGGGATAAAAAGAAGCAGTAACTGTCTCATGGGCGTACTCTGTAATGAATAACGGGTTGGATAATGTGATATTTCGGTGTTAGGACCTCTTTCTCTGCGTCGTCTTACCTACCAGACTGGAGTGGCATGCTGATCCGATGATCGTTTCGAAGTCAACGGCCTTCAATGTTAATGTTCATAATCTAGGAAGGAAAATTGCCAAAGTCACTGATATATAAAAAAATCACACTAATTCATGTAAAATGTCTGTGTAAAGTACCTATATGTTCAATTTATTACTCATAACTGATCATGTGCATTGGTAAGATCTGGAGCCATACCATAGATCAGCCAGAGAACAGCTGTCTATCCCCTAATACTGCAAAATAAAAGCGCTGTGAAACTGAGTCTGCACAGAGACAATCTTTATGTAGTGTATTGTGATGTATTTTGTGATGTATTAATAAGACTTGAGGATAGAGAACCAACCTATATACGGTACAGTCTATACATGTAAACATGCCCTCTGAACCATCATATTGTGGTGTATGATAATAATAATAAGACATGATGATAGAGAGCCAACCTATATACAGTCTATACATGTGTCACGTATAGGTGTGGTGTAGAGGAGAGAGGGAAACCAGAGCAGGCAGTAGATGGTTGTTGCTTTTTTAATGGACAATTTGGAAAACATACATATTTTGCAGTTGCAGGCAAACATTTGAAGCGAGTGCACAACGAGTATACTTGTACTGCTTACTATGCTCTCACAATGGCATAAACACTGACGGCTAACATACAAGTAAGGAGCGTACGCATAAACTTCCAAACTCCAACAACCAGTTGAAGCGAGTGCACAACAAGTAGATTTATACAGCTTACTATGCTCTCACAGTGGCATAAACACTGACAGCTAACATACAAGTAAGGAGCGTACGCATAAACTTCCAAACTCCAACAACCAGTTGAAGCGAGTGCACAACGAGTATACTAATAAAGCTTACTATGCTCTCACAGTGGCATAAACAGTGACAGCTAACATACAAGTAAAGAGCTTACGCATATACTTCCAAACTTCAACAACACACTTTTTACAACTTACATAATAATAGTGTAGCTCCTGGATAGCCTTCCCACACAGTGAAAATTGATTATCATCAATGCCTGACATCTCCCTCTAGTTTGGCCACCATATATACAGAGCAAACTGACTGACTAATAGAACACGGCTGAACATAATCATTAATCATCAGATCTACACGATACCAGCCTAACCTAACCTAAACCCTATCCTAGCAATGACCAAACTAGAGAGAGGTGTCACCATTCTTAAAGGCACAGTACATGAGCTTAAAAGAATAGAACTATGAACTACATGCAATGCACTGAAACACAAAACACAGAATAACCATATAATGATATTAGAAAGCCAACCTATATACAGTCTATACATGTAAACGAAGCCCTCTGAACCATCATACTGTGGTGTATAGTGTTACTGTACACCGAGTTACACCAGAATGTTAGCAGTCAATAGTAATAACTGAAAGATAATGTGCACATTTGCAGGTAAATTAATACTGGAGACTACATGTCTACATTTCTATATATTGCACATGTGCAATTTAATGATAGGTACAGTGATAACTTGATCGGTGTTATTATTGACCATACTGTATGTAATTGTATTCCGCACCATAATGGCAGGGGGAGGAGTGGGGGTACTGATGTGTCGATCATGACTTATTGTGATTGTACGATTGTATAATTCTATAATTGTCTATGAAAATAGGAGTTGTCCATGATGTGTCCAAAAAGAGTGTAGTGTCCATGGAGGCCTGTATATCTGTTAGTGGTTCAGGGCATGATGTTCTGCAGGAAGAAGCTGTTACGTAGTCTGGTACATGGCCATGACTTAGAATGGACTTGTACCAGCAATGGCAAAATGTACATTTTTAAAGAAACAGCATTTTGAAACATTTGTACTTATTACAGGTTAAAAGCAAAAATGTGTTCTTTCTTTGTACTGTATGTTTTATTGCGGCCTGCCCCTTGCGTGAACTCAATGCTGTGCTGACGTCACCCCCGAATTTAACGTATCTCAACACTACTTTGAAATCTCTGACGTCATCTCATTTAAATTACGTTTTTATGGGAGCACCTTTCCAATCAGTTTGTGAACACAGCAATGTGGAGTATAGAGACTGTAAGCAGGATCGTTTCCTGGAACAACTTGTCTCGGGACTATAGATCCAAACCCCACATAAATCTGACATATTTGGTCTGGCATTTATGCGGCTGATGAGATTTAAAGAGTTTCAGAGGTTGCAGTGATTTCATTCAGGCTGGTTTTCAAAAGGAGAAACAACATCCTGGCAAATGTAATTACAATCTCTACCTTCTTTGCAATCGGTCCCAGTACAGATCACAGATACGTTATTTGGCTTCAAACTTGCCCTAAACAATATCCATTTCACAGCCGATTTTAAGGAGATTTTTTCATTAAGATTAAATCTCTATGTATATCTGTAGGTTGTATAGACTTTACTATGGTCCAGCGTTTGTCCTGGTGACATCACAGGGTCCTATTTGTTAGTCACTTTGTTTTTGACAGGTTTCGTCTTCAGCATACTGATATGTGGGAAAACACAAATAGCCTTCTCCATTGCAATGTACCGGATTCATATGACCTGTCAGACGTCTTACTCAATTAGATAGTCTGTCTGAATTACAATATTTAATCAGAATGACTCCCTGTTGTACCTCGAGGAGAAACAAGTACACCAGGTTAGAGGGACAACAAGAGATATGAAGACAGACAGAAGAAAGAGATTGAGGAAGAGACATTTGCCATGTCCACTAATTATCTCAATAAGGCATTTGCATTCTTAAGCAGGAATGTAAACAAACTTTGAAAAAAGAAACTGTGTTTCACAACACCAAGTTGGGAGTGATAATGGCACAGGGAATATCATCTGAACATTACTGCTGTTTAGCAGGCAAATGCCTCCAATTAACAGGTACACGGCCCAACTATTAAACTGTGCAATTAAGGCAAGATTGCTTCATCACATCAGCGGGTAGCTATTACTGTCATCTCCCATGCCTCTTAGTGAACCATAATACAATCGCCATGGATTCAACTTTCAAAACTAGCTTTTAGCTAATTAACGGAGAAGATAAAACTAGTTTCCCAGCTGTTTAGCTTAATAGTTCCAGCACGGACAAGCAAGGTAGCATTCTATCTCGTGACACCTTTATATTAGATGCAGGAATGCTATACTGTATGATATAACAGGAATGTTGTCTGAGCAACATGCACAATGCATTGAGTGTTGCTCTGAAAACAAACAGAATTCAGGTATAATTTCTATTAACGTCTGGTCATAGTAACCTCAGTGCAATTAGCGCTGCTGCGCTCAATTCGACTAGCTGATACACAAGTTATAAATACTTTTTAAGAAAGTTATACATTATTTTACAACTATGTTTTCTAGTAATGGCATCCCCGTATTTACAGTAATATATTGTGCACATTCCTCTTGTCCCTATAACACCTGTACGTCATCTGTCATAATGATTTATCAGGTGGGAGAACACATAGAAAGGGATTTGAGAGTGTTTATCCATGTAGAAAATCTTCAGATGCTCCAGAGACCTCCGTTCTTGCTTGTGGGAACTCCTTGTCCCACCAAAACATGATCAACTGTGGTTCAGGGGACTGAAATGGCCTTTACAAAACGCGGTTCAGTTCGGGGGACTGAAATGGCCTTTACAAAATGCAATTCAGTAAGCTATTGTTATATGTATCTGGGCCACTGCTTTGGATCATTGACCTCCTGGAAAATCCCAAAACATAGTTTTAACCTCCCGGAAAAGACTGATATATTTTGGTTACACATTTTAGATCCAAGATAGATTTCCATCCTGGCTAACTTGACTATCATCATACTCTCTCCTATGTACCGTAATCAGGCTTTCGAGCTGGGCAAGGGTGCACCTCAGCTACACTGAAAGTCCTAAACAACCTAATAACTGCCAGGAAACACTATTGTGCAGCTGTTTTATTGATTTAATCAAAGCCTTTGATTCAGTAAATCACCAGATTCTAATTATTAGACTCAACACTCTTGGTTTCTCAGAAGACTGGCTCAATCACTTTTTGTCTGTTCTGATGCTGTGCCTCAAATCTGGGCACTTACTGTCTGGACCACTCTCTGTTTCTAAGGGTGTCCCACAGGGTTTCATTCTTTGGCCAACCTTACTCCCTCTATATTTCAATAATATTGCTGCTGGTGACAAACTCATTCAACTTCAGTCAGATTAAACTATTCTGTATGCACACTGTGTGAGCCCTGTTTTTCCTCTGTGCTAACTACTGTACCCTCCAACACAGACAGCTTGAATGACATTCAACACATCTTCCCTGATGTCCAACTGCTCCTCAAATCTAGTAAAGCTAAATGCATGCTGGTACCGGCCCGCCAAAAAACCACCCTGACATTGGACAGATGTGAATTAGGAAATGTCGACAGCTACACATAGTGGCCCTCATTTATGAAACGTGCGTACGACCTAAAACAGGCGTACGACGGGCGTACGGCGATTCTTACGCAAAGCAAGGGATTTATCAATTTGAACGTGATCGTAGGCTGCGATAAAATCTCACGTCTGGTCTGACTTCGTGTACGCAAATTCTATAGTGTGACTAGCCGTGTTCATGGTATAACCACCTTG
>JACXGM010018722.1:0-18839 GCA_016801145.1 Umbra pygmaea | reverse complement strand
TTTTGGAGATGAAAGGTAGATTGGATATAGGACGGAAGTTGTTGAAGTTGAAGGGGTCAGCACCAGGTTTTTTCAAAATGGGGGTAATGGCAGCAATTTTGAAGGATGTAGGGACAGTTCCAGTGGTGAGAGAGGAGTGGATGATAGCAGAAATGTGGGGGACCAGGGAGGGAAGGCAGGCTTTAACAAGTTGTGTGGGAAAGGGGTGAAGTTGACAAGTGGATGACTTGGATTTCTGGATAAGTTCTATGATTTCTGAAATAGCGGGGAGCTGGAAGGAGGAGAATGAATGTGTGGATGGGTGGAAGTCAGCTGAGATGGGGAGGTGAGGGATTGGTCCAATATGCTGGTGGATGTTCTTGATTTTTTCAGTAAAAAATGATATAATGGAGTTGCAAAAAGAAGTTGTATACATATAAGGGGGGAGAAGGTCCTGGGGTTGGGTGATCTTGTTAAGTAGGGAGAACAGTAACTTGGAGTTTCCTGTATTGGCAGTGATTATATTTGAGTAAAAATGTGTTTTGGTGCTAGCAATGGAATCCTTATAATGTAAGATATGGTTACTATACATTTCCTTATGTATAGTGAGACCAGTTTTTCTTTGCAGACGTTCAAGTTGCCGACCTTTGGCTTTCATGAGACGAAGATCAGGGGTGAACCATGGGGCAGAAATCGAAAATGAAACAGATCTAATTTTTAACGGAGCAAGGGAATTAAGAATATTATGGAGTCCAGTGTTGTAGTGAGAGACCAGATCATCGGGGGTGGATAGATTGTGAGTTTCAGGGAGGCAGAAGGAGTGGATACTTGAAGTGAGAGTGGCTGGGTTAATATTCTTTATATTCCGAAATGAAATAAGGCGTGGTATTTTAGAGATGGAAAGAGTGAGCTTCACTGTAAATGTGAGGAGAAAATGGTCAGTTATGGGAAGTTCATCTGCTATAAGATCTGAAGGGGTGACACCAGAACAGCAGATTAAGTCTAGAATATGTCCTTTGGAGTGTGTGGGGAAGGTGGTATATTGCTGACATCCAAAACTCTCTAAGCAGGAGGTGAAGTCTTTTGTAAGAGGCAGATTGATATTGTCCATGTGAATATTGAAATCGCACAGTAGTAATATGTTTAGTTAAAGAGAGGATAGGTGGGTTAAAAAAGTAGCAAAGTCATTTAAAAATTCATTATCGGTTTAGGGGGGCGGTAGACAGTAGCAATGATAGTTGGAATGGGACCAGACACCTTGCAAACAGCAGATTCAAACGAGCTGGAGACGAGACTTTAAACTTTTCGCGGTAAATTATCGCGATATCTCCTCCCCGGCCGGAGGAGGTATCGCGATTATTTACAGGTGTAAATAAACCCACTAGGAGTGGATTCATTCAGCTGGGAAAAGTCATTGGGCTGTTGCCACGTCTCAGTTAAACAAAGAATGTCTAGCTTACGATCGGAAATGAGATCCTGGATGAGATGTCCTTACCTGTCAGTGAGCGAATGTTGAGCAGCGCAAAGTTGAGTGAGGTGTTGTCACAACTGGTGGTGGTGCTAGCTGGCTGAGCTAGGCGGGCTAACACACTGTGGTCAACAGCCCGGTGGTAAAGCGTGGAGGGCGACGAGAGCTGGACAATATGGACTTTATTGCTGTTGAGTTGTTGTGGTGGAAATTCCGGCGGGACCCTCGGTGGATGTATCTCCGGCGGGGCTGGAATGTAATGTCCGGGTGAAGGTAGAAAGCCTCCGGCGCAGGTCCAGGCAGGTGACAGCGCAGCCGGAGCAGGTCAATGACCGAGTATTGAAGCAAACCAGTCACTAGCAGGCGAAAAGGCAGCAGAAAGAGCCCGGCACAGACGAACAAGATGTATGTCCTACCGAACCACATTGTGGATGAGGACTTAGGCAGCGTCGTCGGCCAGTGAAGACGCCAGATGAGGCTCGGAACGGTACAGAACAGGTAGGTTAACAGTGAAAACTCACACAAATGTTAGTGCCAGGAGATCGAAAAAGTATTCCAAATGAATGCAATCACACCGTCCAAATAGGTCATAAAACCATAAAATGAGTCTGGAAAGACTGTAAAGTTAAAAAGGTAAAAAGGTAACCAGCGAGCAGCGGCAGCAAGTTTTGCCAGCGTTCACTCCCCGGAAGTCCAAGTTAGTAGAGTACTTCATTTTGCTTCATGATACTCTGTTAATTCTACCCTGCCCTGTTTTCAAGTTTTTCTATTCTACAAGTCCTCAGTTCCTTTTGTTATATTATTGTCCTTAGGATTTTGTCGTTTTCAGTTTGTATTATACATATACATAAATGTTTTATCTCCTGCGTGAGTTTGTTTTTTGAAATAAAAGCAAGGATATTTTTTCTACTACGTGGTTGGGTCCTGATTCACTACCCCTGAGTATTACACTATGATTGTACAGATGACACCTCTTCTTTCCCAGTAGGAAAGCTAAACTGGGGGCTTCGAATATTTCAGTAGTAAAATAAGCTAAAATTGCAAATGGTTGAAGTTATGGAGTTGCCTTCAGTAGTAAACAATCCGGCTGAAAAAAAATATATCCTCACTTAAACCAAATAGGGCAAGTTAATTCACCCAAGTAGTTAATGTAAACAATATATACAATTGTATTCTTAAAATGTAGTCTCTGACTGACAAATCATACTTCCTTTCTAACATACAGCACAGCCCACTCTACCCTCACACACACATCAACAAGAGGCCAGGTTCACACACCCACACACACACAAGTCAAAATACTCAGGGCCCAGTCTTATCGTTATGGGCATACATACAACCATGACCATTTAAAAGTAAGCGTGCACTGTCAAAACAAAGCATTCATCTCCTAACGTTGCGCTCTGTTTCTTAAAACCTTTCCTCCTGAGTTGTCATCTGGCAAGTCATGCAGACATCTTTGTGCAAGTTGCATGGGGTTTTGCGAGCTCACCAGACCAAAATAAATTTGGTTTTATGCAATTGAACTTGGATCAAACACCCCTGGCTATGTAGTCCAAAAAACCCTGGTGCCCAGGCCTTAGACCTAATGATGTCACTGGCCATTGATTGAAGCATAGCTGAGAATTACATTGATTACACATATTTAATACATCCTGCATTTATATTCAATCCCTTGTCCATTCCAT
Source organism: Umbra pygmaea (assembly GCA_016801145.1). NCBI lineage: Eukaryota > Metazoa > Chordata > Actinopteri > Esociformes > Umbridae > Umbra > Umbra pygmaea. The sequence continues at coordinate 15,704 of JACXGM010018722.1, read as the reverse complement.
CCAAACTATATGGTACTTACGAAACAATCTTGTTATTATAGCTACTAAACAATATATTTTGCAATCAAACAAAAAAATGTTTTTTTTAACTGCTGGTTAGCACATGCACACTGTGTCATTTGCTCACCATGTCCGCCATGTCACTCGCCCTCACGATTGATTTCCGGGAGGTTGTATGTGATTTGCGGGCGTCAGGCGGCAGTTATTAGAATCCTGGAGACTCCTGGAACGTCCAGGTGAGTTGGGTTGTCTGTAGATGCTAATATAAATATTATTTGTCAATATCAATGAATTTATCCATAGATGTAGCGAGTGCCAGTCATGATGTACGGTACGTCACCATTTCATACACATCATATCACACAAAAAGCTTATGTTTTCTTAAATATGTATTTATTTTACGTATTTTGAAAGATGTGTAATGATAGAGTGGAGGGAGGTTACCACTAGAACATAAAGTGGTGTAAAGTAACTAAGTATTAATACTTCATTACTGTACTTAAGTATGTTTTTCGTTTATCTGTACTTTACTTGAGTATGTATCTGTCTGCCAACTTTGTACTTTCACTGAACTACATTTTATTACAACAATTGATACTTTTACTTATTTACATTTTCCAAAACACAGTTGTTACTCACTACAAAATTAAAATTAGTCGTATTGGAGGAAATGCGCAAACAAATAATTTACAATTTTCTCTGTTAAGTTTTTATGCAATCGCTTTAGCCATGCATTTAATATTGAGCAAATCAATGTGAAACCCCACCCACCAAGAGCTGTAGTGTCGTCCCAAGTATACGGAAGTATAAGCTTTTTATAAACTTGTTTTCTTTCAGTGGTCACAATTGGTTACACCTTTTCCCCTCATTTAAGTATAAGTTATATGTTTTCCCTAAAGATACTGTAAGTATCCAAGCAGTTCATTAGTGGTATAAGCTACAGTATATCAATTAGCTTACAACATTGTAGCCTATCCTCATTTTAAGCGCAGCTGTGTGGACGGTGGGAACCATAGAAATTGAATGATAGATTTAATTTCTATGGCGGGAACGATGTATGCATATTCCATAAACTGAAAATGTGCAGCGCGCATTGGAACAGCCTGCGCCAATCAGAGTGTCATATCGAGAGAAGTTTCTGCCCGACTGGACCCAGTACGTAGTCCATAGAGAAGGGGTCTGTCTGCGGACTGCAAGAGAGAGGCGTAACTTGAAGGGGGCGTAACGTGAAGTCGGGCGTAACTTGAAGTTGCCCAAATTGAAGAAACAATACATTGCAATATGGATTCTAGCAATAAATTATCACTAATACATTGGCAATACTTGCTTTGAGACCTTGCTGTTACCTCAATCTAAGCCTTACCCAAACCCTTACCCTAACCTTAACCACTCAGAAACCTTGCTGTTAACTCCATGTAACATGTGTTATGTCTACGCTATTTAATGTTCTCGCGGTAATTTTGGAAGTAGGCATAACTTGAAGGGGCGTAACTTGAAGTTTTGCAGGCGTAACTTGAAGTCTTGCAGGCATAACTTGAAGTCTTGCAGGCATAACTTGAAGTCTTTCAGGCTGCAGACAGATACTATTGAGTCCTCCCTTTAGTGACAATATATTGTTTGCTTTCACATCATAATGTATTAGCATTAAATGTATTATTAGATTTGTGTTCCATGATGACGATGTTAGCTTATAAAGGGATATGTTGAAAACCATCCTATCTAGCTAGACTTTTTTATAACTGTATTTCTGTATGTTTGGTATTATGCCTATTGTTGACAACAAGTTTATCAGGCAACATATTCAGGGAAATTGGGAATGATAATACATCAGATATAGTATACTACTATTTCATTGATTTGCTTATTGCTGATAAGCAATTTAATTAGGTCCAAAATTGTTTTGTGAAATACTTTACATTAGATTGTGGCACTTTTCTCTCCTTTCAATGACACACAAATAATGTTAATAAATCAAAATCATATGAAACATTAATGAAATAATATACTTGTAGACTAAGTACAACTTAAATCATTTTATATAGGCTATCATAATATAATGATGTTGTAGGTCAACTAAATAATCAAAATAATAATTCTCAAATAGCCTGTGTCACGGATGCAATTTGTTTTGTTTATGTTTGGGTGCCGTTGTTTTTCGAATTTCAGCACATGCAGTTTAAAAGTTCTGTGAATGGCCATGCCCTATACCAGTGTCTCTTAAATCTCTCCCCTGCGATCCCTCCCAGATGTGTTTACAAAGTTTAGCTGTAGCCCGGAACAGATCAGATTCACTAATGACTGACGTGTTGATTAGTAGAATCCGGTGTGCTCGCTCAGTTATAGTTTAAATACACAGACTGCCTGATGGCACCTACGGAGAGGTTTGAGAACCACTGTCCTACAAATGTTTATGAAATATTTCCCCAAACATTTGGGTTCAGATTATGGCTTGACTACTTTGAAACTAAAACATGTAGTATATAGGTACTGTATCACACCTTTCGGATATCATTATTATACAATCCAGTCAACATTTGTTTTAAAAACACCATATAATTTAAAATAAATAATGTCTGGATTGCTGAATTATTTACACCAACTAGAGCACCTCAACAAGTGATTAAAATTCAGATATGAGTGCTATGGCTATTGCCATTTATATTATGCATTGACAGATGTAACACAATTTTTACTTTTACTTTATTTACTGAAGTGCATTTAAGATCACATTTACTATTGGTACTTATATACATTTAAATTCAGGCCTTCATTCTCATTCAGATACTTCACTCTTACTGGAGTAATTTTTTAGCACAGTAGCTGTACTTCTACTCAAGTATCATTCTCCAATACTTATTACACATCTGCTGAAGTCCTTGCCTGTGGTCTGCAAGTTGTCAGTGAAGCTGAATACACCTCTACCTGCCTCTGCAGCCTGAGAATGAATAGTTAGCATAGGAGGACTTATATTCAGCCCAGAGAGAGCATGGCTGAATTCTCGCAATTTTGACCAAGATCTTCTACTGAAGATGAAATGCAAGTTTTTCCATTTTAATTAAAGGAAGGAAGAGAAGAAAGCAGAGGGAAAGATGAAGGAAGCAAGAGGAAGGAAAGTGAGCAAGAGGACATGGAGAGGAAGAGAGACAAGAGGAGACAATGAGGAGACAATGAGGAAGGAAGTGAGAGGAGAAAGGAGTTGAGGGAAGTTTGCAATAAGGTACAGGGAAGGAGAAAGGATTTTAGTGACGATTTAAGTTAAAGTCCAAAGTGATGGTTCATGTTCAATGTGATGTAGGGAGAAAAAAAATAAAGCTTGGAGAGATGAAGAAAACAATTTCTGTCTTTTTTCTCTCTTTGTACTTTTGTACTTTTACTTTTGATACTTTTGAGTACAATTCAACACCAGATAAATACTTTTGATACTTAAGTACATTTAAGATGAGCTAAGTACTTAAAGTACTTTTTTATATAAATCTCACTGAAATCTATAAAAAAAAACACACAGCCCTGCACAGAGCAAAAGTCACAACGGCTTTTTACATTTTTTTACTTTACAGAGGGGAATAAATACTGATAGATCCCTTATCATATGTAATTGCTTCTGTTACAGATAACTTTGTCTGCGTTAATGATAGAAACGTACAGTGTTTTTCACAGAGACCATCACGCTAAAGATTGTACCAGTCAATCACAGGCTGCATATATTGGGGTTGCAAATCCTTAGAAAGATCGGTTGGAAGACAGCCTCCTCAAAATAATTTGTCAAAACCTAACCTAGAAACAAGACAGCCTCTGAAAGCAGGAAGTCTCGGCTACAAGGTTACATTTTTTGTTTCCAAATGTAATTTTCACTTGCTTCGTGAGATCAGAGTTCACCACAGGAATATATCTTCTCATGAAACCAACTGCCATGGAAAAAAGTTTTGGATATAAACTAATAATTACTCTGTGACAGGTACACAGAGGGTTGTTTATGAGGGTGTTGAGATTTGTTTTCTGTACCAATCACAAGCTTCTGAGTGTAGTCATGTCCGGTTGTTTCCAAAATAACCACCTGAATTATATAAATGCCACATTCAGTCTTCTAGTATGACTCCATTGGTCATATAAATAACCCAGGTCCAGCATTAATGACCCCGCAGTTTTTAAAAGATTACCCAACTAATTGACCCAATGTGTGCAATCCAGCTGTTAGCCATAAAAAATAGCAGTTTTAAAGATGCTATTTGTATAATTTGAGCCGTAAATACTTAACTACTTTCTCTTTCACGTGACTAGCTTACAAATGCTGTGATGCTCTTGATATAAAAAAAACATTTATATGGGATAATGATTCGCTCTAAAATGCATAATTCATATGAAAGACAGAACAGCCCCTGCACATTGACAAACACTGTGGACTACTAGTCATTGCAATTCAAATTCAAATTTCAAAGTAACAACTGCATAGAGAATCCTTGTCCCATCTATATAATTTGCACAGCTTATGTACACTGGTCACTGAAAGTTCTAACTGCACACTTTGGTTTAAACTTTATTTTACCAGTCCCATTGATTGAGAACAGCTTCTCATTTACAACAGCCTGGGAGGAGAGACAGAGATGAAAGAGCCAAATGAAAGCTGGGAATGATTAGTCCAGGACACTGGGGTTAACACCCCTACTCTTATAAATAGTGCCACAGCATCTTTAGCAATTACAGAGTAAGGACACCTGTTTAACATCCCAGATGCCCATGTTACTGCCCAGGGGCATTGGGAATGATCTTCAGACCAGAGGGAAGAGTGCCCCCTACTTGCCCTCCAACAACACTTCCGGAAGCATTGGTCTCCCATCCAGGGACTAACCAGACTAGACCCTGCTTAGCTTTAGAAGCAAACCATCAGTGGAATACAGGGCGCTATGCTGCTGATGAATTTAATATTGAAGCAAGAAAGTAAACTTTTTATGTCTGATAATCAATTGTTAGCAGAATTACAGACCTAATTTGTGCTATCTATCTTTTAGAAACGCTCTGTGCAATGCAATAAATGAACGCCTTATATCGGTGGATTCCCAGAAGTTAGACACAAGAAAAATTATAAACCATAAAAATAGTACTATAATTAATTGCAGAATGTGATGTCATGCTGTTTCACTCAGGAGACAGGCGATTTTAGACACTTTCGCGGCTACAGTGTACTCTTGTTCAAAAATAGTAATATACTGTAAAGAAATGGTAAAGAAACCTCCATTGGCCTTGCAATTTGCACTCACAATACCTTAATTAAAATCTGCCTGAAATCCACGTTTACCAGAGCACTAAGGATCTAATCTACCATGATCTACTGTGTTGTGTCAAAAGCAATTAATGGCCCTCCATCGACTCAGCTCATCTTTTGTTCCTTCTGAAACTTTAATTAGATTTCGGAATGAATGTCTTCAGAAAAGTGAGGACATACTGAATTTATCCAAAAAGAAGCTGGAGACAAAAATAGTTTATCTGACTTCATCTCGTCAGTAGACAAAAGGCATCTTAAGTCGTGATTCTGGTGCAATGTGTAATCCCTTTTGTCCTTTGATTCTGAGGAACACTAATGGCCCTTTAAAAGTGAACTCTTTTACATCAGTCGAACAGCTGGAGCCTGATTCAATAAAACAGAACAGTATAATAGATACCAAGTACTCTGTAACTGACTGCTGGAAGAAGATCTGATTCATGTGTAGGTAGAAGAGCTGATCCAGACTAATAAATAGTCCTTCAATAGTTAGTGTTTATTACTCCCAGTCTTGCAATGGATTTATAATTTTTATATCCAGATTCCTAGAGGCTCTTGTAGGTTGCAGTGGCCCAGAAGTGGCTTAACATGAACACAATTATTCCCTTTGCGACTCCTACTTACTGTAACTAGGGAGAAAGCATATAAAGCCTGTATGATGTGCGTCATTTTTTGTATTAACCCTTTACTGCATTGTTAATAAAATCCATTCAGATAAGCACAGATCCTATCGACTCATATATGTCCCAAAGGAGGATGTTCGTCTGTGTTTTGTACACTATGTGTTCTTTTCCCTTTTACAATGCTTTACAAAGAAAACACATGCAAACATATGAACAATCTACACTCACCTAAAGGATTATTAAGAACACCCGTTCAGTTTCTCCTTAATGCAATGATCTACTCAACCAATCACATGGCAGTTGCTTCAATGCATTTAGGAGTGTGGTCCTGGTCAAGACAATCTCCTGAACTCCAAACTAAATGTCAGAATGGGAATGAAAAGTGATTTAAGCAATTTTGAGCGTGGCATGGTTGTTGGTGCCAGTCGGGCCAGTCTGAGGAAATTCACAATCTGCTCAGTTACTGGGATTTTCACGCACAACCATTTCTAGGGTTTACAAAGAATGGTGTAAAAAAGGGAAAAACATCCTGTATGCAGCAGTCCTGTGGGCAAAAATGCCTTGTTGATGCTAGAGGTCAGAGGAGAATAGGCTGACTGCTTCAAGCTGATAGAAGGGCAACTTTGACTGAAATAACCAATCGTTACAACCGAGGTATGCAGCAAAGCATTTGTGAAGCCACAACACGCACAAACTTGAGGTGGATGGGCTACAACAGCAGAAGACCCCACCGGGTACCACTCATCTCCACTACAAATAGGAAAAAGAGGCTGCAATTTGCAAAAGCACACCAAAATTGGACAGTTGAAGACTGGAAAAATGTTGCCTGGTCTGATGAGTCTCAATTTCTGTTGAGACATTCAGATGGTAGAGTCAAAATTTGGCGTAAACAGAATGAGAACATGGATCCCTCATGCCTTGTTACCACTGTGCAGGCTGGTGGTGGTGGTGTAATGGTTTGGGGGATGTTATTTTGGAACACTTTAGGCCCCTTAGTGCCAGTGGTGGAACGGGAGCTTCGTGCCCTGGATGTGCATCCCACAAGTCTCCATCAATTGCAAGATGCTATCCTATCAATATGGGCCAACATTTCTAAAGAATGCTTTCAGCACCTTGTTGAACCAATGCCACGTAGAATTAAGGCAGTTCTAAAGGCGAAAGGGGGTCAAACACTGTATAAGTATGGTGTTCCTTATAATCATTTAGGTGAGCGTATTTCCTAACGCTGTCTGAATGTTAATCAATGTAGTTAACAAGACAGCTATAATACTGTGAATGCCATTGATGTGTGATGATATAAAACAATATGTTAGGCAGGACAGACAAAAATAAATAAATGCAATTATATTTTATTCCCACATTGTGAAATGCAACCAAAAGTGACAGATAATGTGCCATATATGTAGCTTGTGCCTGTGCTGATCATGCTGACCTTATATTTTTAGATACAGTATGTGTCAAAGTGCTAAACTGTTTGATAATTAAATGCATTACAATTTGTAATTTAAAGATAGTTTCCATTTAACAACCACTATCACCTAAAGGGACTTTCAGTCTTGTGACCATACTTATTATATTATTGCTGAGTGGCACTGAACACCCCCCTTCTGGTGCTATAACTGTCATGAAATTATGTATCATAATTTCATATGGGCCATCCCAATATGGCAATGATTCTTTTACAATAATCTGTATTTAGCTGTTCACACCTGTTGATACCTTTTGATTAAATAATTCACTATTGCCACCTTTCAAAGCTGTAGAAGGGACACATTCCAGAGCTCAGTTTAATTAAAGTGCAGTTTATTTTACTGTGTACAACCATCATGGGTTTGAATCATTCCCAGTCTTAAGTTTCAGTGTCTAAATCCATCTTTGCTAATTGCTTAGATAGCTTAGCCATACATCAAGTCAAATGACTCATTTAGCATGTCTGGTGCCTGTGAAAAAAAACATGTGTATAGTTGGTGAATCGCTGGACTAGACAGGAAAGGCTAAATTTGCTCTTCACAGGCAAGTCACGGTTTTGTCTCATCAGCAGTGATGGTTGGACTCGCGTTTATCGTCAACAGAATTAGTGTTACACTAAGGCCTGTACTCAGGATCGGGATAGATTTGGAGGTAGAGGGTCCTTCATGGACTGGGGTGGTGTGTCACAGCATCATCGGACTGAGCTGGTTGTCATTGCAGGCATTCTGAACATTACAGGGAAGACATACTCCTCCCTCATGTGGTACCCTTACTGCAGGCTCATCCTGACATGACCCTCCAGTAAAACAATGCCTGCAGCCATACTGCAAGACAGGAATGTCCGTGTTCTGCATTGGCCAGCAAAGAGCCCGGATCTTAATCCCATTGAGCACGTCTGGGACTTGTGGGATCGGAGGGTGAGGGCTAGGGCCATTCCCTCCAGAAATGTCCGCGAACTAGCATGTGCCTTGGTAGAAGAGTAGGGTAGCATTTTAAAGCAACAACTGGCGAATCTGGTGCAGTCCATGAGGAGGCGATGCACTGCAGTACTTAATGCAGCTGGTGGCTTCACCAGATACTGACTGTTACAGTTACTATTGATTTTGAAACACCCTTTGTTCATGGACACACTATTGCATTTCTGTTAGTCACATGTATGTGGAACTGGTTCAGTTTATACCTTAGTTGTTGAATCTTTTTACGTTCATACTAATATTTACACCTGTTAAGGTTGTTTAAAAAAACAGCAGTTGAAAGTGAGAAGACATTTCTTTTTTTGCTGAATTTACATTATATTTTTGATAATACATTTTAAATGAAAGATCAAGAGGATTAACAAAAGGCTTTTTCCCCATCCTGTGTTGTTCATATTTACTAGTGAAAATATTAGGGGAGGTCACTGGACCTAATGTTTTTATTAAATACTGTATTGACATTGGGTTTTGGTTGTGGACAACCTTGCTTGGGGGTACATTGATTCGGAATATGTATTGGACTAGGCTGAAAGCATAATCAAAACAGAGCTATGTCCTCTCATTCAACCATGGAAAGAGCCTATAGTGCCTCTGGGAAACTGGAATAGTTCTCTATGGAGACAGCATGATCTTTTCTAAATGCTTTTAAACTGGTCTGAGAGCAATTGGAACATCGAGCAATGCTATCTCCCTTTCCAAACACTGTAGTAACCTGAAACTTTTAAAATGTATTCTAATCCTTTAAGATGTTTTATCACCTAGCTATGTTTAAGACGAATAGACTTTCTGTGAGTTGGAGCATCAGATTCTGCTAAATTACCAACATTTGTAAAATCTTGGCATACAGCTCTGAAATTACAGCATTGTTCATATTCTCTGGCAGATTTTAAAAGAGAGCATAATTATTCCATAGTAAAATTAAACCATCAAGTCATAGATTACAGACAAATATATATTTATCATGGAACAACTGCATGTCTTGATTAGATTATGAAAATACACATCAATCTTGTTCATACATTAAAACAATAAAAGGTTAATTTACCAAAGCCTCTTGAGAATGTATATTTTAATGGGACCGGTGGATTGGTACAGAGCAATCAGATCTTTTTCATTTAAGCTGACTAGCTGAGTCTTGTTTTGGAGCAAAGGTACCACACACACAAATACACACACAAACAGCTAGCTAACGGACCCTGTGGGATTGATGCTAGTAGAGCTGCCATTGGCCACCAGCCGGTGTGTTGTGTTTCGATTGCTCCATTGATATCCCTCAGGTCTTGTTATAGAGAAGAGGATAGAGGAAGACAGGAGGAAAGAGAAATCTCCAATTCAACCTGAGTATACTATACACCCGCACATGGGTTAAGAACTAGGTGTACTATTTGTGTAGGCAGTTTGCTTGGTCACAATGCCTGTTGCTATGCTATGCAGGCTTGTCTGTGTGCATAAATGAGACACCGGCCAATAGGTTTTTCAAAAAACATGATAAAGCATAGGATTGTAGGTATGTTAGGTGCTTGTGAATTAAAGCAGCACTATGTAACTTTCCATCCATTTGTCGTGTCGGCCCAAATTTTAAGTAGATTTTTTAAATAGTTTTTAATATAAATATTTTTAATGAACACAGGAATAATTCAGGGACAATATAACCAATTTCTGAAAAAAACATTATTATTTTGTCCATAATATGCATATGTTGCTACTGTAGTCAAATATTGTAAAATGTAAATTTTTGCTTTTCTACTATTTGGGTGAAAACTGACAGAATTCAGGGATAACAAAATGGATATGCACCCGATTCTTTGTAGAATCTGGATAATTTTTGCAAGTTTTGCTGATATACAGTACATCATAAACAGTAAAATATTGATTCAATTTATGTGTAACGCCCATCCCAGTGTGAGGTGGCATATATGGACTAGAGACTGGACTTATATATATGTTTAGGGATTTTCAATGATTTGTGTTTTCCTTTATATATATATTCAGTGCATGCCATGTGGTTTTCTGTTAAAATATGTGGAATATTGCTAACAGATTAATAAGCATGTCAGTAGCCTTTTGTCAAAGAGGAGTGTTCGGTCATTTACAGGTACAGATTTAACTCATTGTTTAATGGTTAAAATTAATGGAAGCTAGCTAAAGTTAATGGTACCTAGCTAACACTTGTTAGCTAATGTTAATTTGCATGGTTGATAACGTTAGACATTTTGTGTTTACTAGCTAATGTTGGCGTTTAATGCTAGCTTATGTTAAGTAACTGATTAGTATTCATGTGTGAGATTGTAATACTAGTCAATGAAGCTACCTAGCTATCTTTCTGCAGTAGTTATGACCACTGATTCTCTGTGACTTGGTCTCTTTTGCTGTGATTGACATAAATGTTGTCTGTTTGTGGGGAAAAAGTACTTTAAAAAGGGCAGAGATTTAGCTAAACAAATTCATCTGCAATTGGTGATTTCTGATGTCCTTCTTGCCATAATATATGTTTCAAAATCCAGCAGTACACCATGTTATTTCTAACTGGTAATACAGTCGTATACAAAAGTTTAGGCACCCCTGACAATTTCCATGATTTTCATTTATAAATAATTAGGGGTTTGGATTAGCAATTTCATTTTGATTTATCAAATAACTGAAGGACACAGTCAAATTTCAAGAGTGAAATTAGTTTTATTGGATGAACAGAAAATGTGCAATATATGCATCAAAACGAAATTAGACAGGTGCATAAATTTGGGCACCCCAACAGAAATATCACATTAATATTTAGTTGAGCCTCCTTTAGCAGTAATTACAGCCTCTAGATGCTTCCTATAGCCTGTAATGAGTGTCTGATTCTGGATTAAGGTATTTTGGACCATTCCTCCTTGCAAAACATCTCCAGTTCAGGTAGGTTTGATGGTTGTCGAGCACGGACAGCCCGCTTCAAATCACCCCATAGATTTTCCATGATATTCAGGTCTGGGGCCTCGGATAGCCATTCCAGAATATCGTACTTGTTCCTCTGCATAAATGCCAGAGTAGATTTTGAGCAGTGTTTTGGGTCGTTGAAATATCCAGCCCCGGCGTAACTTCAACTTTGTGACTGATTCCTCTACATTATTCTCAAGAATCTGCTGATATTGATTGGAATCCATGAGACCTTCAACTTTAACAAGATTCCCAGTACCGGCACTGGCCACACAGCCCCACACCATGATGGAAGTAAATTTGATTCCTGCCTGTGTCACTACAATATTGCTAAACTAAATGAATGTGCGATATTGTGTAAGGCAAATACTACACTATAAAACACTAATTAAATATTATTTTTTAACAAAGGTTTTTCACGCAGGACAATCTACGTCACGATAGTCAGTGGTTTGAGCCTGGCTATGCTTTCTCAGGCTTTGTCTGGAAATTCCAGCGTGAGACTGTGCAAATTTGCGTAGCGCTTCCAGGGATTTTAGATAAGCTGGATTATCTACTTTGCCACGTCACTCTCCAGTGACTCTTTGTGTGCAGATCGAATGCCTGTAAGTTCAATCGTGGAAGTATATATACTTTTTTTTTTACTAGTTGATTTGCCAGAGAGATCAGTCTTGGTCGACCAAAACACATCTTAATCGGGGACAGCCCTACTCCTAATATTGTGTTGGATCAGTTATGGCATTGATTTGTAATGTGAAACATTTGTTGGATAAATGTCTAACGGTGTCAAAAATATGCTTTCAACAGGTCCTGATGGACAGACTGTCACAGTAAGAGAGTCACACGCAGAGGTGCAGATGAAAATGTAGCGAAATGAGACTCCCAGTGCACACTTGTACACACAAGGCAAAATAAAGGGTGCCTATAACAGAGTGGCCACAAACAATGTAGGATAGTAGCTCTCCTAGTACAAGAACTCTGCTAAACAGGCAAATTAATATATACACGTTAGCGGTCTACATAACTAGGAAACAAGTCTACATATAAAGAAACATATTTAGCTATCAACATAACAGTGACAATAATTTGGCATGTACCACAAGCCTTAGTACAATAACCCACGTCATTTCATCAGATGGGTGAGCAGAAGTAGGAGCAGGCAGGTCACAGCTGAACCCACTTGATGCTGATGAGAGCTGTGTGAGGAGACTGGAGTGGTGGCTTCAGTATTCAGTAGGCAGGAGACTCTGAGCGCCTAATCTTGTGCGCGTCAGCAGGGGGAGCTCCAAGATCTTCGATGCTGACACAGACACTGGAGGAAACAGACACAGGGTGTTAAGTTGCATCTTGTTCTTATTCCTACCTAATAACTTTAATTACCTTTTTTTCAGTAACAAAATAAGTTAATAATTCTACTCTTATTGTTGTCTAATTTGGTGTTGGGTAAGTTATGACTTTGATTCGTGATGTGAACTTTTTCAGAATTGTCAGTGCATTGTGAGAGGATATACTTTTGCTGGCTTAAAGTGTGACATATGAGTATTACCTCCTTAATTTACTGTTCAAAAGCAAGTAATTTAAAGTTTCTCAGTCATTGTTCACCCTATCCACTCATTCATTGGATTCAAATACTGCAAGTTAGTCAGTGGTTCGAGCCTGTCTATGGCTTCTTCGACTTTGCCCGGACCTCCAGCATGAGGCAGTGCAACTTGATAGATTGACCTTGCCATGCCGCTTTCCAATTACTCCTTGTGTGCAGATCAGGCACCTGTAAGTATTCAATCACGGACGTATAGTTGGTGAGTTTAATCATCCTGTACATGAGCTGACTAAAGGCTTCCGTGTTGGAGGAGCAGTGTGAAAAGAATCGTCCGGCTCTGCGACGTGATTGGATGAACCATGTGAGCGCCCTTAACCATCCCGAATCTGCCCAAGGAGTTGCGGAGCTGGCGACAAGGCAGGGTTAGCAGGAGAATTGGACAAGACCAATTTGGAGGTGAGGAAAATGGGAGGAAAAATAAATCACAAATAGGTATTGTAATTTACTGAGAGAACAGGTTTGTTGGCCACGGAAGTAATTTAGGTACTCAGTAAAACATATTCAGCAAATCATGGACTTAGCATTGCATTATGATTAGCCAAGTGTCCCAACTGAGCATGAAAGAATACATTCACAGCAAGTTGGAGGATTCTGCATTGTTGCTTGCTCTTTTTTTTTTAAAGCACGTTGTGAAAACTGCTGGTGTGAAAAGGGCTTTGTAAAATACATTTGATTGATTTATTAATTATTGATCGATTGAATGATCGATTGATTGAAATAGAACATGATGTCTGAAAATGAAGCTGGCCTGGAAAAACTTCAAACCTTGGCTTTACTAAATACTAAATAAATATAGTCACTCACTGCTAGAGCGCGATCAGCAATTATTATTTTACATTTAAAATTAAATTCTACATGGCACATTCAAGAGATTATGACTCTAAAGTATGTATTTAGTTATAAATAAAGATGACAATTGTATGAAGGCTTTTTTTTCAACCATACTTGGGATGTCAGATGTATAATGTAGAATGTGATTTGTTAAATATATAAGTAATGACCATATTGATCAACATATTCCAATGGCTGTCATTGAATTAATGTTTCATTTGTAAAGTTAATTGCATCTAGTACAGTAGGCCTAGGAATTAAACATGTATTTTTTATTCACAGACTAAAGTTGGTTATAATCTTGGCTGCTTAATGAGTGCACTGTCATGAATCCACCCCCCTGCGCTGTTTTCCCCACTCCTCTTGTGTGCCTTCCCTCTCTTTTGGTATCCCTTGTGTGTGTGTCTGGTTTGTTTTGTGTTTGTATGTCTGTTCCAGTCCCCCGAGTCACCAGTTCCCTACACACCACAAAGGCACCCGTTCCTGAGCACCAGCCCCCAGCCCTAATCATCACCTGCACCAGCTGATCTGCCACACCTGGGCTGATTGCTGCTCTACCTACATAAAGGAGATGACAGCGATCACTCCTTGCCGGGGATGACTGGGCTATGTCACATGAGTGTGGAGATGGCAGCGCGGAAGGAGACAGGGCGACAGTGGAGGCATGAGGTGTCGTCACCGGGTTCAGACATGGAGCGTGGACCGGAAGCTGCGTTTGACGTGGAGGCCTTCTTCGGGGGTGCTGGTGTACGAGCGGGAGAGAGCAGAGATTGTGGCATTAGATTTGCTGCGTGAGAGAGAGGAGCGAGGAGAGGGCAGAAAGCCGGGGTGGTGGCGGGTCACGGTGAGAGAGGTCGGCATGGCGGGGAGTTCGGATGGGAGTGTGGGGGGTGTTAGTGTGGGGGTAAGGTTTGAGGAGTCACGGTATGTTCAGCGGAAGAAAAAGCGGGCACAGAAGAAAGAGGGTGTTGAGAGTAGTTTGGGAGAGGTTGTGGGGCCGGCGCTTGGTGGTGGGGAGCAGGGGTTTAAGGTGGTAGTGGTGTTTGCAGCACCGACCGGTAAGATGTTCCATGCGATGTCGCTTACGGTGGCCATTAGGGATCAGGTTGGGAGGGTGATGGGATATTATGTGTTTGAGTGGTGGTAGGGTTCTTATTCTGGTGGGTAGTGTGGCTCTGAGGGATAAGTTGCTGAAGTTGGAGGTGTTGAATGGGGGTATGATGAAGTGTCTGGTGCCTAGGAGTGCGGTGAAAGTGAGAGGGGTGATCACAAATGTGCCAGAGGATATATCTATGGAGGAGTTAAGAGAGGTGGTGTCGGGAGGGGTTGTGGTGGGAGCAAGGCGGTTGGGCAGTAGGGCATTGGGTTTAGGTAAGGTGAGTCCCACGGTGTTGTTGGAGTTTGCGGGGCCTTTGCCGAGTAGGGTGCACTTAGGGTATCTGAGTTTTTATGTAAGGGAATATGTACCACCGCCACTGAGGTGTTTTAATTGTCAGTGTATGGGGCATGTGGCTGCTGTGTGCAGAGGGAAGGGTAGGTGTGGTAGGTATGGGGGTGCGCATGAGTATGGTAAGTGTGGGGTAGGGGACGTGGTGAGGTGTTGTAATTGTGGTGGGGAACACAGCGCTGCGTTTGGGTCTGTGGTTCAGAAGAAGGCGGCAGAGGCATCGCGGGTTAATGTGGTGGATAAGGTCACGTATGTGGAAGCGGTGAGAATAGTGGGGGGACTTGGGGGTGGGGTGCAGGTGGAGAGGGAGAGGGTTGTAGGCCCGTTGTCGGAGGACGGTTTGGGTGTTTGCAGTGTGGTGTTGGAGAAGTGTAAGCATGAGTGCTTTTTGTTATTTTGAACATTTAGCTAATTCTAGTCTAGTATTATGCCCTTATGGTTGCAAGATATTATTTGTTCTAACTCCAGTTCTCCATGTCTCTGTCTCCAGTTCATTCCTGTCACAATAATCTGCTACCTGTCCTCTCCTAGACACCTGAGTGTACACCTGACTGTACTCTCCTGGATACCTGCCTGTACACCTGAC
>JACXGM010018721.1:0-18845 GCA_016801145.1 Umbra pygmaea | reverse complement strand
GTGCGGCGGCATCTTCTTGACCAGTCTTCCCCTGTGCGGCGGCATCTTCTTGACCAGTCTTCCCCTGTGCGGCGGCATCTTCTTGACCAGTCTTCCCCTGTGCGGCGGCATCTTCTTGACCAGTCTTCCCCTGTGCGGCATCTTGACCTGTGTCAGCCTCATTCTCTACAATTGGTTCTTCAGAGGAATATTCTGTCTCCTGGCAGTTGGAAGTCCCAGTGAGGGGGCCTGTAAAATTCACCACACTAGCAGGACTCGCAGGCTTTCCCTCTGCATACTTTTCCAGAGTGATGAAGGACTGTCGACGACTGCTGGGTTTTTGGGGTGTCCCTGACACCATGTCAGAGCCTCCTGAGACATTTGGGCTAGTGCATTTCTCTCTAGATTCCATGGCAAT
This sequence comes from Umbra pygmaea, assembly GCA_016801145.1. Taxonomy (NCBI): domain Eukaryota; kingdom Metazoa; phylum Chordata; class Actinopteri; order Esociformes; family Umbridae; genus Umbra; species Umbra pygmaea. The sequence goes on along the minus strand of JACXGM010018721.1, from coordinate 18,448 downwards.
GTCTTGTTGCTCCATCGGAATTTCTTCATTGGCATCATCCATGGAAACATCTGCAGATTCATTAATAATTTCCTTAGCAGGCTTCTCTTTTTCTGTATCTTTTGTCAAGGCAGGTAGACTGGTGTATTCCTGGGTGTCTCTGGCCATAATTTCACAACCATCTCCCACTTCCATCTGTAGAGCAGATTTTAGATTTTATACAATTGCATATTCAGATAAATGTTTTTTATTTATAAAAGGACAATTTCCAATTTAGTCCCCAGCAGGAATAGGCAAAAATAAACAGATTGTTGTTAATTTAGGGTCTCTTCACCTCTGAAGTACCCTCATCATTTGCAAAATCTTCTGGTTGTTCATCTGTTCCCAGTTTGTCCCTGAAAACCAGAACATTTATTTAGTGTTGCCCCTGCACAAAATGAGTCTTTAGATAATCTGATTAGTCTAATATCAGAAATTGACAGGGGGTCCACGCGGCGTAGTGGGCTATTTTGCTGCCTTTCAGGACAAACTAAGCCATGATAATCAGTGGTTTGAGTACTTTTCCTTGGCCTCTAGCACAAGGCAATGCAAATTGCCATAGCACTGCCCAGTAATTGGGATAGATAAGTCGGATTATCTACCTTGCCACGTCGCTCTCCAGCGACTCCTTGTGTTCAGATCGGGCGCCTGTTAATTCAATCGTGGAAGTATAGTTGGTGAGCGTAATCATCCTATGCGTTAACTGACTAAAGGCTTCTGTGTTGGAGGAGCAGTGCAAAAAGAATTGGCCGTCTCATTGACATGTGTTTGGATGAACCATGTGAGTGCCCTTCATCATCCTGCATCTGTCGATGGGGGCTGCAGCAACCCCGACATAGCAGGGTTAGTGGGGAAAAGAACAAACGGGAGAAGAAAAATTGGGAAATGTTTATTTTTTAATTATACAAAGAAATGAACTACTTACAGTGATTCTTCCTGACTCTGAGAGTACTGGGTGAAAGCTGTGGTATCAAGGGATGCATCCAGATTGTTGTACATGGCAGGTATGTCAACCCTTTAATAAAACATACAATACAGAAGCATCTAAAACAAAATAGTTTGATATAAATGACTTCCTGGTTCAAATTAAATAAACTCGCCTGACACGGACCTTTTGTTCCTCTTGACCTCTTTCTGATGTTCAGTGAGGACTCTTTCCTTTGTTTCAGGAGGAATAAACACAAAGTCTACCGAGGCCTCTTCCTCTAGTGCCTCTCTACGAGGCGGCTTGGGCGAGCCAAAGTCGAGCTTTGTCTACCGGAGAGAGAAAAGTAGTTAAGCATGTACTGTAAATAAGCTACTCTGCGCAGGGGTTCAGTAGAAGTGATTGATTAGTTCTGAGAACAGTCAAATGAGAGGATTCCTACAGAGACTGGTTTGATTGAGATCTTGGAGTTGCGGTCCTTCGCCACTCCAGCCCTGGGCAGCAGGGAGTTTCTCTTAACACCGGGAGTTACCTGAACTCCACTCAGCATAGTTTCTAGCTGGGAACTTTCACTCTGCAAACACAACATACAGCCGGCGTTATTATACCATACAAATCTGTCAGATGGATGTGATACTGATACCTGTAAAAAATATAAAACCATGTTTATATTGAAACACACCCTTGTATACCACCACCACCGTTACATGTAGCAACTGGCAAATTAAGAGCACTGAGAACATCGTTAAACCTTACAAGCAGTTTGCAGTCTACTTTAAACGATAACAAATAATGTGTTCATGAGTTTACCCTTTAAGTATAAAAATGAATCTGTTTCTAATGATTCAAATTGGGAAAACCCTCACCGAGTACCGTCCACTGAGCTCATCTGGAACATCCACAGACTGGAAGCCAGGTAGAAGGATAGGAGTGTTCTGCTTCACCTGGCTTAACACAGGCCTAGAAAAGAACAAAGCTTAGCCAAACCATGAAAAGATTATTTATTATTAACTTGCTCTGGTCTTCTGTAGATAGACAGATTCTTACCGAAGGTCCTCTGGGTAGGCCAGGATCATAGCGTTGGCAAAGGTTGCATTCCAGAACTGTGTAACAAGGGAGTGGACATGCTTGATCCGATGAAGGAACAGAACACACAGCAGGGGGGACAGCAGGGACAGCAGCTCATCATCGTAGGCAAAGGCTGAACGGGTCTGCAGGCAGCCCAACACATCACCCAGGAGCTTCTGCAACTGCAAGGATCAGAACCATGAAATAATCAGTGGCCGGGTTTTAGAACAGTGGCCAAGTTAACAAATTAACAAAACAAAGCAGCCGAATTGACAAAAGCACTCATAGGTTAGTAAGCAGAATAATATGTATCATATCATATATAGACTATTATTATTATTGATTAGTAAGCAGGGAAATATGTTTCCTAGGGTAGACATTTTTCTTATTGATTAATAAACAGGATATGTATCCTAACCTATAGAATACTTTTACGATTATTGATAAGTAAGCAGAATCATGTGTCCTAACCTATAGACTATTCTTGTTTAGTAAGTAGGATAATATGTATTCTAGCCTATAGACTTATTACTATTATTGATTAGTAAGCAGGATAATATTTACCCTAGCTATTCTTACTAGGGGTGAACAAGCACACCATTATCTGCATCTGTTCAACCAACTAAATTATCTGTATCTGTACTTGGAAGTGGGCTTGGTGTAAACCAGAAGTGGGCGTGGCGTAACCTGGAAGTTTAGATTTAAGGCTGAAATTGATATGGGTTGATCAGAAGCTGCTATATTCAGTAAAAATTCTTTCAGAACAGTTTTTTTTCAGAGCAACTTTTTGATCACAAACGTAAGACAACTATTTAAAATGCAAGAGTTTGTGTGTGTACAGTATAAATTCATAAAGCCTAGATCAAGCAACGCACGGACGCACGCACGCACAATACAAGTGTAATATGATAGATTTTCATGAGCTAATGGGAAAAATGTTTGCTGAGGCGAGTTGAAACACTAAAATAATTCTGTAATCCAATATAAATTCCCAACCAACCTCAATTATAAAACGACTTAGAACAATTCTAAAATCTTCCTGCACAGACTGAAAACTTTGTTATTGACTTTAAAGCTTCTAATAAAACAAAAAAAAAAACTTATCCAAGCTGATGCTATAGCTGCCATACCTGTGGCTGCAGACCATGTACGATAAAAATATTTCCTTGCTCACGTAAATACTACCATAAATTGATATTAGGACTGCTTTTTGTTGACATACATGTTGCTAACTAACATTGTTTTGTTTAACCACAGCTTCATGTAGCGCAAAGCAGTTTATGAAACCCTGAAATAAAGACAATTTTCTAAGGAGCATTTCCAATGGACTTATCATTATGACAAACAGTTTTAAATTCATCTGTTTTTATAATCAAAGCCAACCTTCCTTTGCATCATTTGGACATTTCATAACTTATTTCCTAATATTTCCTACCCTCTCTCTTTAGACAGGGCCCACAGCACCTGGACCCTATTGGTAGATTGTTGCGCTCTCCCCTGCCTGCCAGCTCTCCATCAGTAATCTTGAATATACAGTAGGCTGTGTGTGCGCATTGTGTGCACAACTAATTGAGACATTAATGAACATCAAAAATGCAATTCTTTAGGATGTAGCCTAATTGTTTTAAATAGTTTATCATGCATAATCCTGGTATGAATGAGTCCTTACCCCAAGTTAAGGAGTTTAAGTACCTCGGGGTCTTGTTTGCGAATAGGACAATGGAGTAGGACAAATAGAGAGCTAAGCCAGAAGGCAAAGCTCTCAAACTACCGGTCAATATTCGTTCCTACCCTTACCTATGATCATAAAGGCTGGATCAAGATGGAAAGATTGAGATTGCGTGTACAAGTGCCTGAAATGGAACGTCCAGCTGGGAGGAGGCCTCAGAGAAGACCCAGGACTATGTAGAGAGATTATATCGCCACACTGGCCTGGGAATGGGAAGTCTGGTGTTCCTTGCTAGAAGTGCTGCCACTGCGACCTGACCCCAGATAAGCAGTTGAAGAGGAGTTCATTCATCTCCATAATGAGACTGATTTAATATATATTTTATTTTTTGAAATATAGAACAGGGGCAGCCTTATTTTATTGCTGTGGTGTGTAGTTGTCGATAGCGCCCAATTATCAAGAAATAAAACCAAAGAAAATCTCTGCTGTTGCTTCACTGACATTGGTAGATTTTCATCCAGTAACGCTCTGGGTGCAGCACCGCAAACAACATGTTGACGGTGCTAATACTGTACAATCTTGCAAAATGTCCAGTGTAGTTTTGCAGAGAGGCAGCTTGTGAGGAGGCGAGACAGTGTCTGTGTGTGGGCAGGCACTGCAATCAATCTGCATAGGTGAAGAGGCGGAGCTCTGTGTGTAGCTGGCCTATCACAGAACAATGTGGATTCAGGCACAGCTAGCAATGGTAGTACTACCCAATGAGGATCTCTTCATCAGTACAGATATTGACACATTTCACTCGGCTGATACTCGTGCTCAGAAAAAAGTACATTATCCATACTGAATACTTGTTTCAGCCAAGTTACTCGCTTATCCCTAATTCTAACTATTACAGATCAGTAAGCAGGACAACATGTATTCTAGCCTAGAGACTATTCTTACTATTATTGATTAGTAAGTAGGATAACATGTATCCTACCCTATAGACTGATATTATTATTATTAATTAGTAAGCAGGATAACATGTATCCTACCTTAGAGACAATTCTATTATTGATTAGGATATACGTTATCCTGCTTACTAATCAATAATAGTAAAAATTGTCTATAGGGTAGGATACATGTCATCCTGCTTACTACCCTATAGACTATTCTTACTTTTATTGATTAGTAAGCAGGATAACATGTATCCTACCCTATAGACTATTTTGACTATTATTGATTAGTAAGCAGGATAACATGTATCCTACCCTATAGACTATTTTGACTATTATTGATTAGTAAGCAGGATAACATTTATATCTATAGACTATTATTATTGATTAGTAAGAACATGTATCCTAGCTTATATAATAATATTTTGTTTAACCCAGATGTGTGATTTATTACATTGCTTTGGCTATGATCTCAAATCTCAACCTCAATTGTAAAACACAAAATTGGCTCTTACACATACCTTTGTTTCAAGACACAAGATGAATTTTGGCTGCTCACTGGGAGTCCGCCCAGCCTGTTTATAGAGGGCTGTGAGAGGCTGTGTGAGCGAGGCCAAGGCCTCCTGGATGGCTGTAGCCAGGGCCAGATTAGAGAACAGACAAGAGAGGATGGAAACCAGCGCCGGGCCTGTACCATCTAGAACAGTATCAGAGGCCTCTGAAGCAGTGAAGGCCTCCAGAGACATGAGGAGCAGGGTCTGGAAGGTAGACAGGTTCCCCAGAGCCTTGGTCTTCTTACGCACCCAGGTCAGAGGTGTATGTGGGGCTGGACAGGACAAACAGGCAAACATTAGCCCATCAAGGGGTGGGAAAATAAAACAAAAATAAGTGTGCGTACAGAATCTCACATTTCATCTTCTGCTGAAATTGTGGTGTATATGGAGAGAAGTCTGCATTCTCAATGATAACCAGGAGGATGTTGGCCACCAATTCCAACGTTGATGGAATCTGGAAATGGAGAAGAGGATAAATCAATCTGAAAAACCACCTCCAAGCCAAAGTATAATGTTGCATATTATGGGATTTGCTAATAAAACAATTTCCTGAATCATTTGTATACGTCTTCATCACACAGATGAAACTGCGGTATAAAAGAGTACTGAAGCCAACGTGAACGCTCATCCTTGACACAAAATAACAGTGAGGACCTCAATTGCTAAATACATTCCTGTAAATGAGACCCCAGTGATGGACAGTGCTGCACCCTCGTGCCCTCACCTTCAGGGTATTCCGATCCAAAACCGCAGCCATCTTGGCACAGAGCTCCTCACAGCAGACGTTCTCCTCGGCCGTGGCCACCAGGGCAGAGCAGCGAGCAAACACCTTATACAGCCGGGACCACGTAGCCAGCATGGACTTCTGAGTCATCTACAGAGGCCACAAATACATCAGACTTAACTACACTGCAGAGTGACTACACAATTTACAAAGGAGTAGATGGAGCAACTGCTGTTAAGGTCAGCATGTTAAAAGAGGAACCCACAGGTGGCAGGGCCTTGCCAGGTAGGAGGTGTGTGACGGGGAACATCAGAGCAGCGTGCACGGCGCTGAAGTTATGCTCCAGAGCATCCCCTTGGTTCACCTCGTTAGTCTATGACCAGACGATAACAAATCCTCATTAACACAGCGTCCCAGATAATACTGCGTCTCAACCATAGAAATAGAATGGATAAAGGCCATTCCAATTCATATCAATGTAGCAGAATGTTCAGAGCGGCAGCCATTTTTTTGTGTACCATTCCATTGCAAAGCTCTAGCGGCCTACTTCCGCATTAAACTGATTTGCGTGTTGTCACCGTGACAACAAAATAACAATCACCATTTTGTTGTGTACTAATCAAATGACCACGCCAAGCAGTTCAATGGCCTTTCTATCCATTCTATTTCTATGGTCTCAACGTAAAGGGCTGAAAAATACCATTCATCGCAGTTATCGGACACGTACATCACGCGAGTCATCTTCTTACCTGTGTGATTGTGTCCGTCAGCGGGTTGACCACTACACTCCACATCCTCCACAGCTGCTCCTTGTTCCCAAGAGCCGTGGCAGCTTGCCCCAACACCCCCAGAACCGCATCCCCAAACGCCAAAGGTGAAGTGGGGCCTGACAGACCACAGTTCATCAGGTTCTCCAAACAGAGGAAGAACCTGCATGGGAGCACAGAGACGACTCAACAACACCTGTTCTACAGACGCTCACAACAGACATGGTGTGAGAAATGACTAGCATGTAGACATTCGCACAATCACAGAATACCACAGTGAAATACTAGCGCTGTTATACCAGATGCAAAACAATCCTTTAAGTTTGGATTAACTAGAACAGGGTTCTCAAACCCTGGTCCTGGGGAGCTACCATCCTGTATCCTTATTCAGCTCCACCAGCTTATCATTAGAATCAAGTGTGCAAATTTAGGGCTGGACTGAAAACAATCAGGACAGTACATACCCAGGACCAGGGTTGGGGATACCTGAACTAGGAAGTGATGAGGCTCAGACACGTTTTATGGCTAGACAGGCAAACGAGACCCACCTCTCATCTTGCACGAACTCAGCAAGCTGACTGCTGTGGTAGAACAGGGTAACCAGGAACAAGGCTGGGGTTCCCTGGGGAGAGGAGAGCCATGTGACCACACACCAACACAGACTTCCTAAGAGCCCTTTAGCACAGATATGAAAAACACTGAAATGTTCATTTACTGAAACAGGGGGCATTATTATGGGCTGTCCTGAGACATCGCCGCAGATCTCCATGGCATCCTCAATGTCTACAGCCATTGTCAGGGGACGTTACAGCTTTTATGGATCATATTTGGCAAGAGCAACAAGTAAGCCGGATGTAGCAGGAAGCAGCTGGATTGACAAATGCTGTCGCTATTTACATTCATCAGGCGGCAGGTCTTTCATGTATGGAAATACATTTTAATTCATCAGGAGAAACATGCGGCAGAAACTCACATTCAGGACATCCATCTTGCCCACTTGGTAAGAGGCTGACCCCAGTACCCTCTGAGGTATGCCCTTGACAGTAATTTGTAGGAGACACTGAAAGAGAAAGAAAATCATAAATAGACATACCACAAAAGCAAACAAGGACGTGAAAGGGCTCGGAGAGATATCCAGAAGACCAAAACGCAAGACGTCCCACTAGCATTTAACAAGTTCATGGGTTACAACACGCAAAGTCAAAACAGAGAGAAGTTAATAATTGCTTTTCGATTACACTGCCACAGGCTACCAGAAAACCAGTCCTGGCTGGAGGTGTTATAGAGCTGGATAGGGGCTTCCGTGTTACTTTAATCCAATTCAAATATTTCGGCCCATGGATGTCAATCACATCAACCATCAGCTAAATGTTTCAGAGCCTAATTATTCAGGGCGATTAAGGTGAAAGAAGAAACTGCAATTCACCTACAGTTAGCGAAATACATTTGTAACCAAATACATTCTTTATAGGCTACCTCAGTGGTTCTCAAACTTTTCCTGAGGGAACACCAACCTTGCCATATATTAGATGTACCCCACATCTGAAGGTATAGAACCCCTAAAACTAAATTGATCCGTTTTAAATAATCCTGTTCCAGTCTCCATCAATTTTAAATCAAAATTCTAAATAGATTTGTAATAGATAGGCCTGAGAAGTGTGCAATAACCTGGTGTGGGTATGTTTTTGTTTAGCTGTTATCCGGATTAATAATGTGTACTGATTAGGGATGCTCATATTGACTGTTTAACCGTTAACCGAAAGTAAAACATTTGACCGATTAATACTATCAGTTAAACGGTTAAGACGTTTTAAATTTTTTACACATGTATAGCCTTTATTAGTTAAATCACGTGGCGCAATCACACGCGGAACCAGAGCCTGCCGCTTTGTTTTGAAAGGTGGGGAGATATAGGTAATGAGGAGCGAAATATACCGGCTGCCTGTTTTGCGTCTGCAACGCGTTCTTCATTTAAAATGACAACCCTTGGACATTTATGATTACTGTGATATTAACTTGCGCTTTCATTTTTTCATGTACAGAAACATATAACGCTATCGTATTGGGAAGCATATATTATTTTATCGGCTATAATTCATCATGCACCTGATGCATTATAGCCGACAAAATAATGTACCTTAAAAAAACAATACACACAGTGATTGACAACACACACTTTATTTTCAGAGAGGACCGTAATGGTAATTTCAATGAAATGGGTGTGCTCGGCAGATATTGTTAAGTTAGTATAACACATAGCAAGCGTTATCAACATTTTGTTTTGTGTTAATGAAATATAGCCATTATTTGCAGTAGGCCTCCTGTAAGCAACAACCTTGTTCCAGATTGTCACCGACTGTTCTCATTCTATAATTTGACAACTCGGTAAACACTGCATCAAGGCTACTTTCCTTTGATTGAAAACAGAAAGTGAAAACGTCTACGACAAATTTTCTGCGACAATATTTTGGTTGGTGTGGACTTTACACCAGTGTAGTTTGGTGAAACCAAACATTGACACAGCTTTAGTATGAAACAAACTAGTTTCATTGTATCGTTTAGTGTGGACTTTGCACCCGAGTGAACTTATACGCAAAGCTGGTGCACCCGGCAGCTGTTGTTCTGTTCTGTGTGCTGTTTAGACATTAAAACAAATCCGTAAAAAAAATGTTTTTGTATATTTAACGGGTTACAGACATTTGTCAATTTAATTTTTTATTTAAAGCCAATTGAATCTTATAATCTCATCAGTTAGCGGTTAATAATCGGTTAACGAGTTCCGGTTGTCGGTCAGAAAAATTACCCGAAATGAGCATCCCTAGTATTGATTGTATGAAATGGCAGCTGCTGCTACTACCACTGCCACTACCACTACCCCCCAGTATGCACTTGAGTCCAGGACAAATTTCCCCTAGGGGACAACAAAGTATATTCTATACCTAGCACACCAGAATCAACTTGTCAACTAATCAAGCCTTGACCTGCTTGAATCAGGTGAGCTAGTTTACGGCTACAACAAAATTGAGGCAGACAGGGGTCCCCAAGGAGAGGTTTGAGAACCACTGGGCAACCTACTGTAGCCTGTGAAAAGACATCTGGGTAGTGGGCATTGTTAAGGGATTGGTGAAGTTCCCGTGAGCCCATATTCCTGACTTTGGTCATCTGGCAAATGTGAATGACGGCATTTGTCACGTTAACTGGTATCATTTAACTGGTATCATTTGTCACGTTAACTGGTATCATTTAACTGGTATCATTTGTCACGTTAACTGGTATCATTTAACTGGTATCATTTGTCACGTTAACTGGTATCATTTGTCACGTTAACTGGGATCATTTGTCACGTTAACTGGGATCATTTGTCACGTTAACTGGTATCATTTGTCACGTTAACTGGTATCATTTGTCACGTTAACTGGTATCATTTGTCACGTTAACTGCTGCTGGTGTAGGTGTTAGACATGGATGGTCTCACCAGAGCCTTGTGAGGAGGAAGGACCTCTGAGGAGACGATGCTCTGTAGAGCCTGAAGCAGCCAGGTGAGGACCTCTGAGCCCTGCCTCTCCTTCTTATGGCCAGCTGGCAACACAACAGACAGGGTGAGAAACAGAGCAGCAGGACCTTACTCAGGCTCTCTGATTCCTACACTGCCTCTCATCACAGGGGAGCATAGGATGTTTGGACAATAGTAGAAGCATGGAAAACAGTCTGTGTATTTTCTTTGAACGGTCATCATTGGGGACTGGCCCCTCAGATCATACGTCTCATCACAGCGGTACCAAACCCGAAGGTCCGACACCATCTCCGACTTAAACTGATGACATTGGGGTTGGGCCTGGGGTCAGGGTAGGTTCTGGTCTCTGCTCCCCCCTCTGGCAGACAGAATCCAGGCCCAGCTGTGGTAATCTGTGTGGGGCTGCAGGGCTGGCCCCAAGGCTGGATGGGCCAGCCCAGCAGGGCAGCAGCCACAGTAGCCAACTTCTACCACCAATAGCTAACGAAGGATACACATACAAATCCAACCAGTGCCTACGTCATTGGGGTTTATCCATTTCTATGGAACATTGTTTCCCAAACCTCCCCAGCTGTTCCACGTATTCCAGTAACGGTACACGTCATTCCCTGAATCAGCTCTGGTTTTTCTCCAATACAAAACAAGTAGAACAGCTTGGGGGTACTGTGGGAGAGGTTTAGAAACACAGCTACATGGGACTTTGTCAATAAGCAAACTACCCACTAACAGGCAAGTTTCCCAGTCTGTGAGGGGTGATTCATGTGGATCCTGGCACTCACCAGCATCAATGGTTGTGCTCACAAAACTGAGCAGGTTCTTCCATATAAGGGTAAGCAAAGCCTCTGCAGAAAACCAGGAAATAGAGAACATGTGAGTCACCGCATACAATGGCAGTATTTCATTTCCTTATGTATATGCACACAATACTAACGCCCCCCTACCCCAGCAACTAAGCAGTTCCTTTCTTTACAGGCCCTCTGAGCAATACTATGGCTGCGTTTACACAGGCCTCCTGGCCACAACACACCAAGTCTTAACAAATCACAATCTCTCCACATGTTCAGGCTGATTTAATGGTGCTGACTACAGACAGCAGCCTCAGTCAGTAGGCAAAGCCCATAGAAATAGAATGGATAGAAAGGCCATTGAACTGCTTGGCACAGTCATTCGATAAGTACAAAACAAAATGGCGACTGTTGTCATGGGTCAACACGCAAATCGGTTTAAAGTGGAAGTAGGGCGCTAGATCTTTGCAATGGAATGGTACACAAAAATGGCTGCCGCTCTGAACATCCTGCTACATTGATTTGAATTGAAATGGCCTTTCTATCCATTCCATTTCTAGGGTAAAGCCAGTGCCAACGTATCCATTACAGGCAGGAGCATGGTGTGGTGCTCCTCCCATCCTGGAGACCCCAGCTGAACAGTACAAAAAGGTCTTAAATATGCCACAGATGAATTATGCTCCCTGGCTAGCTGCCAAATGAAGACAATGCTAGAACTACATGTGCCTGTACTGTTGAGTAGTACTACAGCTTTTGTGGCAATAAGAGCTTATTGGATTGTCAGTCACAGGTAGGTACCTGGTGCATCTTTGCCAATGCAGATGAAGCTGTCTCGGATGGCGGAGATGAGCAGCAAGGCATGCTTGTTGAAGGAGGACGGGCTGGAGAGAAAGGGGTGAACCAGCGGCTCTGAAAAGACAAGGAGTCAGTCCTATTAGACAAGCATGAACTAGAACAACCACCTATTGGAATATATGCAAGATGTGTCATCCTGCAATTATACCAAAATAGGATTAAAACGAGCCTCAAAGTAACTGCCTTGATAAAAAAATATATTTAGGTCAATCACAAAAGTGAAATGTAAGCAAACCATATACTGGCCAACTTGTCCCGATGTAGAGAGCTTATTGGCTAGCTGGTCTCCATCAGGACTATGACATCATACTGAATGGCTCTATGTAAAGGTCTGTTTGAGATGGAAGAGTTCAGTTTTTCCATAGTCTCTGTTGGTTAGTGGATGTCTCATTTCAAAGACCAGTTAGAACTTATAATGAAAGTAAAAACTACTGACTGATGGATCATACGACTTCAAAATTTAACACCAGTTTAAAATTCTCTCTAGATTTTATAGTGTTTCTAGGGGTGGATTACCCTTTCTGTAGTTTTTTATTTCTCAGTTGCTTTATTTCTCAGTTGCCTCAGTGTAACAAAAAGTTTTGCTTTAATATTGCAATTTAATCTTCCAGGAGTTTGGTCATGGCAATTTGAATATAGCTAGTTCTGACAGCTGAGCTAAGGTAAAGTAAGTCTCACCCAGGCTGAGTGTGAGTTTGTTTTTGGCTGCAGCAGTGGTGATCTCTGGCCCCAGAAAGTAGTGCAGCAGCATCTCTAGTCCCAGCAGCTGGATGGAGGGGTAGGACTGGCCCATCATCACGCTGCTGTTCAGGTTCAGACGGGGCGTCACAGGGCTAGAGAACGATGGAGCACCAGCTGGGGACAGCAACACAGTGGGACAAATTAAGGAATTGTTAACAGCCAACATCTTCAGTTTCCGTTTATTTCAAGTACATTGTATCCAAGATCCAAATTCCAGTGATTCTGATTGCATAGAAGATATAGGCTACAAAAACAGCTAGTAGCAGACCATCCCTCTTTAGACAACAGGTGAAATACTGGACAAGGAAATAGCAAGAGCTTACCAGCTTTAGGAGTACAATTCCCCACAACACTGCTCTGACCCGAGCCTCTGGCCGGAGTACCTGGGGTGGAAGTGTCAGGACCCAGGGTGCACTGGAGGAGAGGAACACCCACCTGACAAGACAGACGGTTGGTCAGCATCATGTCACAGCTTCGGAGTAAGGCTTCAGCATTGTGACAGCTTCAGAGCAAAGCTTCAGCATTATGTCGCAGCTTTAGAGCAACAAGTACAAAATCACACTCCATGTACTTGTGAGACAAGATTACAAGTTTTAGGACAGGAGTCAGTATTAAACTGCCTCTCATATTTCAGTCTTGAACTCGGGACTGACTTGAACGCCGTTAATGGTGACTCGACTCACTCTTCTATGGTGATTTGGACTTTACAATTGGCGACTCGACTACAACCAGGGCTCAACATTAAGGCTTGTCCGGGACTAGTAAAAAAATTTGTCGAACAAGGAGCTTGTAGACTCACATGTCCGAATGAACAAGTAAAATAAATTGGAATTTACACAAGTTTATTGAATGAACCTAACAAATTAATCGACTTTTGGTGACTAATTGGAGCAGCAAAGTCCATGATTGTCTTAAAATGCAAGCCTTTGTGTAATGCAGCAATGGGAGTTTTCACTTAATAATAATGACATGATATTAACATTTTATGCAAACATTTAATTTCAATGTCCTCTAAAATGTAAAGATTGTAGCAATAAAACAAAATGACCTTTATTTGAATAGCAGGTTTCAACCGTGACATCGCAACAGACATTCCATAAACAAGAAACCGACAAGTGTTAAAACATGCATGGTACCTGTTCAAAGTGCGCGGGCAGGTTCGGACCCAGTTTGACCACCAGGTACCACCAGACCTCCAGCTTGGTGAGCAGTAGTGCCTCCGTCCTCACGTGGATGGAGCTGAGGGGCTGCATGAGCAGCTTTAGACGCTTGGCACTGCACAGGATGTCTATAGGAGATGGAGTTGTTTATTAAGACATCAAGGCCACTAGTGTATTGGTAGATACACAGGTTGTGGTATCGAGCTACCTCTAGTTTTTGTAAAACGCCATTCAATCCAAGACAAGTAATGTTTGAAAAACACATACACCTTTTATAATTGACCTGATAAAGTCGCTGGCTCCGTTCGCCACGAAAAAATGTCTTATCCATTCAACACAAGTGATCAGTGAAACGTTTGAAAGCACTTCAATGTGCTTTTTCATGTTCGTGTTGCGCCTGCTACTTGGCGTTTCAAGCAAGCAGGTTGTCTGGAAAACACTGGTCTCCATAGACAAAAAGTGCTGAAGCAAATAATGGATAAGTTACAGATCTGTCTAGTTGTACTGTGAAACCTTAATCTCTAGTCTAGTTGTACTGTGAAACCTTAATCTCTAGTCTAGTTGTACTGTGAAACCTTAATCTCTAGTCTAGTTGTACCAACCTGGGTTGAGAGCAAAGTTGTCTATGAGGCTCTTCCAGGCTATGAAGGCTATCTTCTTGATGTTTGGGGAGGAGCTCCGGAAGCCCAGTTCCTCCAAGCCAAGCAGGGAGTTGATGAAGGGACCCCCTCTATGGAGCAGCTGAAGACAGGAACACAATTCAGTGTACAATGATACAATATCCATAAATGAAAAATGTATCACCCCTAACTCATTATGACACCCCAATAACAATGACTGCTTTACCTTCCCCAGAAGGCGAACAAATAAGGGCCAGAGTTTCAGCACATTGGTCTCGTTCTTGGTGGAGAACATTTTCTGAAGCTCTGGGATGAGTTTCTGGAATAAACCAAGAAGTGTTTTGAAGACAGTAAAATCTGCATTTACAACCAAACCATTTCAAACAAACTTAAAGTAGTTTTATAGGTCAGCCGTTTTCACAAAGTATATGAAAGTAACTGGCCGAGAAACATCCACTCACTGAGGACATGATGGGCTCAATGATGGCAGCCACCTCCTTCTGTTTCTCCAGCAGCAGAGGCAGGCCCATCTCAAGGGCTCCTGCTGCCCGCAAGCGCACCTTAGAGGCAGAGTGGACCACGAGTGGAATGACCAGCTTGGCCCACTTCAGTGAAGACTCACCCATCTGTACTGGGGCCTGTTCGAGCAACCTGAACAAGCACAGCAGGGTCATGACAGAGAATAATGTCAGGCCGATCTTTTTCCTACCCAAAGGCCTTTGGGCTTTGAAGGCAGCCTTTTGAGTGAGTGTGATGACGATAACTGTCAGCATTTCTACACTAAACTTACTATACTACATATTTCACAATCAAGGTCAAAACGCATCAACTGTATTGAGGAGGCAGTGTGTTTACCTCACAATAACATTTAGCGACTCGTGCTCTATAACGACAGACTGGAGGTCTTCTCTCATCTGTAAACATTCCAGGGTCCTCAGGATCTCCGGCACCTTCTTGGCCACCACTTCTGAAGGGAAGTTCTGTTTGGAAATTACCCATAATGCTCTGGTGCACGTGTTCTTGTCTGTAGAGTTCATCACCAGAGAGGAAAGTGAAGAAAGTAGATCGTCTGCAAACGTCACTAGGGGAGGAAAAAAGCACTGTTACACATGCTGTTAAACATATGGCTGTGCAAACATGTTCTTTTTCATTTTGAGACCTGAATGTCTCTACTTATTCAGTACCTGGAATAGCAGAGACGACATGGGCGTGGAACACACAGAAGCCCAGTGCCTGTAGAGCAGCTTGACTCAGCTCTGCATTCTGGCTGGAGATATGAGTCTAACACATGAGAAATACATTAATACCGTTAAAACAGGTTTAAACACATTCTCAGTATCTGAAGTGTTTATGCAGAAATATAATGCATCCTGAATGTAAAGCATTCACCTATGCCATGTGATGTATGGACTTACTTGAAATGTTTTTCCAAGGCGAGAAAAGTGCTTTACAACTGCAGGGAGGAACTGTCTTCCTTCATCTCCATTGAGACGACTGAAAAGAGATGACAGACCTGGGAATCATACACCTGCCTAGACATCACTGCAGTTAGGCCAACAGTTTCTTGAACTATTGACAACAGCTGGATCGGACACATACTTGGCAATGGTGAGGTAGGCATCTGTCTGTTCCGGTTGACCAGCTGTGTTGTCTTCCAGAGATTCAAGCAGTGGGAGAAGGCTGGAGCTGCTCAAAGGCACTGTCGCCATCATTGTTTCTTTCTTATAGGATCAATCTGGCAGCCAAGATAATAAAATATGTACAGACAGCAACGACAAATCCTTACACCCTGCCAACTAGGAAGAAGGAATCATCAAAACAGCAAACACCATCCACCATAAAAGCCTGAAACGGTAGCTAGCTACATTTCCTAATACCAGCAGTAGAAATAGAGTTCTCTACTCTGTTTAGAAGATGTAATGTTTTGTAGACTGTCATTGACAGTTTATTATGAGCTCTGGTCTAACTGTGAATGTTGTTAATTTTATTCGAGTGCACTCAGGTGCAATTTTTGGTATCAACTAGGACTCACTGTCTGCAGCATTAACAAAACTTACCTTCAGTACAATCTTAGATGCCTGTCAGCTACATTTACTGACTGACGAAAAAAAGAAGCAACGTGGCAAGCTAGTTGTATTAAACAGTGGTCTCCAACCCTACTCCTGGAGTGACGGTCCGGATTGTTTTCATTACTTAGTAGGTTGATTAGCCAGATAAGTCTACGTGGGGTTGGAGTGAAATCATTAAGCTAGTACAGTATCTCCCTCAGGGAACAAGGTTGGAAAAGACTGCCTTGCATCAGCAATTTAACTATTTAATAGATATTATGTAACGTTTGATATAGCTAGTCTTAATGTATATAACTAATATTGTAAAAGTTAACGAAGGGTCCTGTAATTGGCTAACAAATGCACGCACCATATTGGCTATTTACCTTAGCTAGCCACAACATAATCTAGGATACTAATGAACCATATACCAACAATAACACAAATTAAAAGCAACACTTTACGTAATACCGATTGCAGGATCGGTGGCTTTAGAAGAAAGTAGGCAGTTTGCAGTTTGTCACGAGGAGCTACAGTACTGTAAGTCACTCCCTCAAGCTCGCGCTAACACAACAACAAAATGCAGTAAGACGCACTTCCTTACCTTGGTAAGTTTTTCCTGGTATAATACAAAAAGGCAACATTTAATTTGACCATAAACGCCAATAACATACCGCAAATGTAACGAATTATCGGTATATTTGTAATATTTCCCGTTTTCTTTCTCTCCGACTACAAATGAATGTGGAAAACTCGTCTCCCCGCGTAAACGCTGGCGCGAAACTTGCACGCTATCTGGGTGTCACCTATGACCCGACGCACGGACCGCCCGCTCCCGGCAGAGGTTTCGGGGATGAGCTGAGGATTTAATTAAAAAGACCATGGTTTACGTTAAAATAATGTTTCCAATAACCACGTGGTGTATTGTTGGTGCTAGTGAAAACATGCAATTATGAATATTTTCTTAAATGTAATTTGTTCTTCAATATATTTCATATTAGACGGCTCTGATAATTTCCAATGAAATGCATTGGCATAGTCTCTGCGTGATCCAGCATTTCAACGTAAAATGCGATTGGTCGAAAGTTTGCGCGTCTCATCCGGTGTAATCAAAATGGGAAGGCTTAGACCCGGAAGTCGAAGCAGCCCTGGGTGGATTGTGATGCTAACTGGCTACCACAGCATTCCATTCATTTTAGGGGGTCACTTCGACAGCGAATAAACTTACATCCGAAGTGTTTAAAGACTCTATTTGTCCAATGTTTATTTCTAAAGAAACAGGACAATGTATTAACATCTCCATTACCTTGTATCTCACGTTATGGCCCCGTAGCAGCCGTTTTTGTGAAAATATGCTAACTATTGTGTCATAACCACGTGATTTACTGTTGCACAGTAGAGAAATTACCATATGATCTAGGAGAAGCTCGCAGGCGACGTGAAAGCATCATAGATGGTATATATCACTGGATGTAACATGTGTGACATCACCCATTGTAACGATTTTAGACGAGAGGGTGGATTAATCTAGCTAGCTAACTCGAATAATAGTATTAAAACAAAATGTAACGTTACTTAACTGAAAAACTGAACTTTTAGTGTCTTGTCGTACAACGAACGCCATAGCCACGCCCTAAACGCCCCTTTGCTTTATCGCAGATTTTAAAATCAACGAGACCCTGTTTAAAAAAAGGAACATCATTTTATATTGCAGAAGGCTTAAATCTAGCGATTGAGACCATATACTCATTATGAAAATGTTTACTGAGGTAATAAATAAAGTGAGAATTGTTTCTCATTTTCATAGACTATTACAGAAACCAAGCTCTTTTGCAACCAGAAATATTGCCCACAGGTTTAAGGCACCCCGAAGGGCTGCAGCCTCTGCCGTGAAAGAGGCAAAGCAGCGGGTGTGGGAAAAGTTCGGGGAAGACATGGAGAAGGACTTTCGGTCGGCACCAAAGTGCTTCTGGAAAACCGTCCGCCACCTCAGAAGGGGGAAGCGGGGAACCATCCAAGCTGTATACAGTAAGGTTGGGACTCTGTTGACCTCAACTGAGGAGGT
>JACXGM010018720.1:0-18846 GCA_016801145.1 Umbra pygmaea | reverse complement strand
CCAATCCCTGTAATCCGCGTCCACCGCCGGGTCTCCTTTTACACTGGCCAATATATCTGAGACGGTCGTTGAGGTAGGTGCCAGTGACTCAGGAGGAAGGTAACCAGTCTTAGAACTGAGGCGGGAAGCCACCATCTGGGTACTGGGGCTGGAAGCCGCCATCTTGTGACTCTGGCTGGAGGCCGTCTTGTGACTCTGGGTGGCCATCTTGGACCTGGGTCTTGTAGCCTTCTTAGAACTGGAACTGGTATCCATCTTGGAACCGGAGCTAGTAGCCTTCTTGGAATTGGGGCTGGGAGCCATCATCTTGTGACTCTGGCTGGAGGCCGTCTGGTGACTCTGGCTGGAGGCCATCTTGTGACTCTGGTTGGAGGCCATCTTGTGACTCTGGTTGGAGGCCATTTTGTGACTCCAACCAGAGTCACCATAGACCAAGGAAGTGGCGGTTTATTGGAAGGGGAACTGGGAAACGTTACACATGTTATGAACAAATTAATTTGTTATGTTTTGTCTGGAAACTCCGCCCATTAGGAGCATGTTTTCTTGACGGAGAACTTATGTGCGCCATTTTTCAATCCGGTCCGATCTGGTCGAAGGAATTCTTCTTTCTGGACCGACAGGACTTCACACCGTAAAGGTAATAAAACGTTGTCATATGTTAGTCAAACATTGTCAAAAACAGACAAAGTCGCGTTCGTCGCATAATTTTGACTAAGATGAGGTTTTTAGTTGCCAGTGACATCGAGCAACATGAATAGTCAAGGGCAATGCTAAGGTTAGCTAATGTTGCTACTCGCTAGCGTTAGCTAATGTTATGCTAGTGAGGGCAACTTTTAACTTAAGTGTAATTGTCATTATTGATAGGTAAGTACAGACTTAAATTAGATCACATACTCAACTTCTTAATTTGGTTATGTTAAAATGGTTCAGGCTATAGTGTACTGCAGTTTTTTTGCTGACCGTGCACGTTTTTAATTTGCTTTGTGTTTATTAATTAGAAAGCATCATTTGATAAATTCAGGAAAGTGAATGTTCATGTTTTCTAAATCAAGCTTAGTAAAAGGTACTGCAATGTAAAAGTGCTCGGTTAAATCAGCATGGTGCAGGTGGCACTTATTTTTTAATACATTACTTAAACGTCCTCATCTCCTGTAAGTCGATGTATAGGAGGTGCTTTAGAGCAATGTTCTTATTCCTGATATTAATTGTTTTGTAATTCTTTTCAACATTTTCTGTATTGGAATTAAAACTTGGATGTGCTGCTTTTGTTATAACTGTTTAAAAATGTTGTTTATAATATTTAATCTAACCTGGCTGTTCTTAATACCTAACATTAGGCTGTCTCTAATTTGTTTCTCTCCCCCCCAGTGAATGTGGCTGTGTAAGGGGTGTTAAGTAGCCGTTGCAAGTAGGTCCGAGCTACTTAACCATTCCCAACTCAAACATCCACATTTTGGACGTACTATCCGATATCCATGTACATATTTGAAATGCCCATGCTCATTCAAGACATGGAATGCTTTAATCGTTCATCAAAGTAGATTGCATTCAACACATGTTTATCAGACTCAAAATGAGCTCTATACTTTAACTTATGTACATGTAAACATTTAGCAAATGAAAGGGAGTTCTTTGATCATATTAACACACATCTGAAGAGAAATGAAAACGTTTGTTGCATGTTTGTTGGCTGTAGTTTTCAAACTAGCATTTATGGAACCTTTAAGTCTCATAAGAGCCGCCAACACACACCTCACACCCTAAATGATTTTATACCTGGTATTGTTAAAACAACAACATTACCACCTCCATCATTACAGGATTCTTTTGCTGATTGCCAGGATGATGAGTGTGTAGACGAGGAAGTTTCTGGTACATCCCTAGATCCAGGTCAACAGAAGGAGTTCCCAGGTGTAATTGAGCAGCAGCTTGCAGCAGCCTTGTTGAAGTTGGAATATTTAGTACACGTGCCAGGTACAGCTATTGATTAATTTTTACAAGAACTTAACTACCTAAGTTCTGCATCAGACCCACTATCTAGAGGTCTTGTGAGAGATATTTTTGAGCGTCACAATCTCCAAGTTGATCATTCTGTGGTTACTGAAATTATGACAGCAGTTTACTCATCTAACCCAGTTCATAGAGCGATTGAAAAAGGTGGATCTCTTAGCACTTCATATCAACGTAAACAATATTACAAAGACAAATATTCTGTTGTTGAACCAGTTACTTACATTCTTGATCATAAAAAGAAACACACCTTTCAGTATGTCCCGTTGTTAAAATCCTTGCTACAAATATTAAATTGCAAAGTCATTCTTGATAAGATCATAAAAAATCATAAAGGACATCGGGACATTGAACTTGGCCCCTCTTATGAATAAGTCCCCTGAAGATGGTTGGCATTTTAAGGAAAACAGCTTTTTGAATGCTGAGGAATTACGAATATCACTGCGCCTGTATGTGGACGATTTTGAGACCTGCAATCCTTTAGGTACCTCTCAGAAAAAACACAAGCTTTGTGGTGTTTATTGGACACTAGGTAACTTGCCACCTGGCTCTCACTCATCTTTATCATCTATTTATCTTGCAATACTTTGCAAAAGCATTGATGTAAAAGTATATGGTTATGACAAAGTGTTGGAGCCTCTATTGCAGGATCTTAACACTCTAGAAGACCATGGAGTGTATGTCCCTTTATTAGGTACCTCTCTTAAAGGTACAGTTCAGAGTGTTGTTGCTGATAACTTGGGGGCGCACAGTATTGCAGGCTTTTCTGAAAGTTTTTCAGGTGAGTTCTTCTGCCGGTTTTGCACAGCAAAATGTTTTGATATTAGGACTGACTGGGTTGCATCTGGTGCTTTCAGCCTTAGAACCAAAGAGGTGCATACAGACCATGTAAAGGCAGCACTTGAGAGTCAATCCCTTTGCTTTGGAGTTAAACAAGAGTGTGTCTTAACCAAAAATCTGTCTCACTTTCATTTTCATTTTGATGATTCTTTTCCCCATGGCCTCGCTTTTCAGTCATTTTGTTTGCATGACTCTTCTCTCAACACATTCTGGGTGCATTTGTTGTGCCACACTGTCAGTTTTTGCCGACCATACTTTAAATCCATTTTCTAACCACAATATGTCCCACTACTACTACTACTGCATGTCATATGCATGTGGACCACATCCCTCCTAGGCCTCTTATTTATACCATCCACTGTCAAGTTTTCAGGATAAGTTTTACTAATTGATTAAATCAACTGTAGCTAATTCATCTTCACTCATGTTGCTGGCTAAACTACAAAATATGACCCTGCATCTGAGAAATTTAAAAAGCCAATGTTAGGTCAATGTTCATACCGAAAAGTGTCTTAACATTAAAACAGTATAAAACAACCTTCTCATGATTAAATCTTTCTCCTCCTCTTTACAGACCAGAGCACAGAATAATGAATCCCCCGACCATTCTCAAAGTAATCCTGGGTGACAACAGTAGCCAAAGGTTGACTTTCCAAAACGGACTTCCTGGATCTGTTAATGAACTTGTTAGTGAGGTACAAAGACAATGTGGACTTAACTCAAACTTCAGACTTCTATTCATGGATGCACTATTTGGAAATGTATGAATCTTACTTCAATAGATGAAGTACAGAATAGGGGGACCATCAGAGTAATTCCCATGACAGAAACCTCACCTTGCACTTCAGTTCCTGCTCTGCACCAGCACATTCTTGAAGAATCCTCATCCCTGTCTAGTGGGAATGTTGATACTGACATACTCTCTTCACCAGAGTCAGAGTCATCCAGCTCAAGGTCCTTTTGCCCCAGCATCTTCTATGTTCCTCAGTTTAGTTATGATGCCAAACTCAAACTTGAGCAGGGCAATGCAGCGTACAGAGAAAAGGGTACATTGCTTAATCCAGATCCAAAACTGAAGTCAAACATTTTAGAGGGACTTGTGCAAGAATTAGTCCGCTACAGAGTTTATGTCACTGATAAACAGTTTAACATGGTTGGAGAGGCCCTCATCTCAAAGCATCCCTGTCTGACTGAGAAAGGCTCCCTCACTGGATATTCTGGATGGAAAGCTAGCTTTAAGAATAAACTTGCAATCTATTGCACTCACTTGAGAAAGCTGGGTTGTCGTGAGGTGATGGTAAACTCTCTCAAGCACAAACCAGAGGGCATATCAAGTGTTGCTTTTGGCATCAAAAACCAAGGCGATCCGAGGTGAACTACTGCCCCCCCATCCTACCAGAGAATCTGATGTGAGCCTTGACAGTGTAAGAGCGGAACTTCTTTCAGATGTTAAGAAAAGGAACAATCGGGAGATGTTGAGGATGAAAATGGAAAATACATTTTCCTATAAGAGAGATGAATTGGTTCGTGACGCACCAATTCTACGAGACTTCCAGGCAAGGTGGCCAGCGCTGTTTGATGTAAGCAAGTTATGTGATTTATTAAATTTGATTAGAACATGTTTTCATAGTTATTTTTTAATTATTTTTTCACTGAGTATGTCAGTCATGCAGTGGATGCTTTATAGAAACAATGTTTCTGCAATGTTTTCCTTTACAAAGTATTGTTACTGTATTTTTATGTCTGTGATCATTCTTGTTTTCAGATAAATGCAGAATTTAAGCGCATTACCACCATGCCCCTGCAATACAGATTTTTCTCACATTTAGATGTGCTGTCTGACAGACTTACTGAAACTATTCGAAAAGAGAGGAGGACAGATAGGCAAGAGCATTATGGCAGACATAAGTCAGGTAAGAATGCATTTTATTTGGCTACTGATTTGTACACATCTGATAGAGGTATGGACTCTAACTCCATTACTTGTTCTGCTTATTTTTCTTGACTTAGGATGATGACGTTGATGTTGGGCGGGAATGCACTCTCAAAGGACTGTGTGTGTACCTCAATGAGGACCCGGAAAATCTAGTGAGAGAATACATAGTGAGTATAATATTAGGGTTCAGGAGTTTTGAGATTTATGTTAAAAGCCATTCGGCTGATAGGTCTAACTCGACCAATGTTATAACAAGGGAAAAAAGCTTATGGGGGGTTGTTTGGCTCGAGGTCAAGGTGCAAAAAACCCTAGGTTTAAATTACTACGAACCATCACTTTAACATGTCAAAGTACAAGTACGCTAATGCAGATCTGCTTTAATGTAGACAAAGGACTTGAGTTACTGGAGACTGTTAATATAAGAAAACTCCAATCAGGAAAAATGTGTTCATAACCTTATCTGGTACCCTTTGTTGCTGAGGTAAATAAAGGCCCAAGCCATTATTATGATGTTTTCATAGCATAATAGACTTAAGGTTTAGGACAAGTGTTGTATTTCCTCTCATATGATTCTGTTTTCTGAATGTGCACTCTGCAGGCAGAAGACGAAGTCCTGAACCAAAGAGCCATTGAGGAGACCTCGCTGGGAATATGTGTTGTGAAACACAGAGATGCAACTGATAGACCAGAGGACATTGGGATTGTCCTAGAGGGCCAGGTGGTACTGCATGATCTGGATAACGTTGCCTTAGCTGCTTCCATGTTGTTTGGCCTAATCTATACCTTGAACCTCAACTACCCTCCTGAACTTAAGTACTCATTCGAAGTGCTCCAGAAAGTTGTGATGGAGCTGGATGGCAACACACTGTCAAAGAAAGCCCAGGCTCTCAAAAACAGACTCCATCAGTGAACTGTTGCCATTTAATGGCAAGATCGATACAACAGTTTCCCTATCTTCTTTTGGAATATGGACCATTGCTGCTCTTTATTTTGAATGGACTTTTGACACTTACGCATTTCACTTGCGCTGCCTTAATGTATGTTCTTGTTTATAGCAAGTGTAGTGTATTGTTTTCAGCAGATTTCTTTTCTCAGGGTCATGTGCATTTTTCATTTAGGTGTCAGTATTTTTCATAAGTCTGTTGAATAGAGTTTCAACAATTTCCTCTATTTTTAAATTTGGAGGTGATTTTTGTTGTTTGCACATTCTTAACTGAAATATAGTAGTATTGGAAAAGCAAGCCATTACTCTTAAATGTATTACTTTATTTTTAAAACCCTTGCAGTTAAAGGAGAAAATTAGGTTTTCAAGCACTGGATCTATATTTGTCAGGACAATAATGGTTTTGTTCTGTGTCCTTTAATTTTGTTGAGAAAATGCAAATGTAGTAAATATTTTTGCACATATTTTGCTAAACATTCTTGCATTAATCTGGCTGTTGTTAGTATTCTCTTGATGCTGGTTTGATGGAATTCAGAAAGTGTTTTCAGGACCAACAGTGTTGCCTCAGGTTGTAGCATTCATTAATGTTTACTACACACTCTTGATAACTTGGGTACCAAGTGTTTCTTGTGAAAGAAAAAGGTGCTTTGTTCTAATATGCGATTTGTTTTGTGTATGTATGTGTATACTGAACCTACTGTTCTATGACAATACAGTTGAAAACAAAACGTTTTTGTTTTGTCTTATTTGTTTTGAGAATGTTACAGTAATATATGCTGTAGGTAAGTGATTCAGTAGAAATTAGTGTACAGAAATAATTTTAGTAGAATTTATACACAAAGTATGCAGGATCTTTATGAGACTAACTTGAGCAAGAAATGTTAATTTAACAGAACAACATTGCATATACTATACATAAAAATCTAATTTTGCTTTTTCAGGTGAAAATTGAATACACTAAACATAAAAGGGAAACTTTAAATTAACCCCAAAAAAATATGTTGGGTCATCACAGAATAATTTCATATAATTAACATTAATGAAAAACTTTGAAATCATGTTGTTTTTACATCATTTTGACTAAACATAAATATAACATGTGCAACCGATGTACATATTTTTTTAATGTAAATTCAATAGACTTTTTTTCAGTGTTGACCATGCAAGTTGTCATCTTTAAGACTAGGCGTCGATGCCTGCAGTTGATTTTATGATTATTTGAAAGATAGAACTCAAGCCGTTATGGTTGATGGAGTGAAGTCTTAGAGTTACTTAAAAGGGGTCCTGCAAGGTTCTATAATTGGTCCACTTTTATTTTCGCTTTACATCAATAATATTTGTGATGATTTTAAACATTGTAAGTTCCACTTTTATAACCATGATACTGTTTTATATTCTATTGCTTACTCTGCTGACATAGCTTTTAAAAACTTGGAGTCTGATTTTAAAATCTTACAGATATCTCTTTTTAAACTTAAACTTGTTCTAAATGCCAAGAAAACTAACTTAATGTTTTTTTCTAGGTCCCAATTGTCATTTAGAAACTCTTTTGTATTGACTAGCTTGGATTGTCGTGAAATCTAACAGGTTTCTGAGTACAAATATCTGGGGTTATGGTTGGATGATAGGCTTTCTTTTAAAACACATGGCACTGAATTGGTAAAAAAATAAAATTCAAGATTGGCGTACTTTATAGAAACAAGGCCTGTCTGTCTTTCACTAATGAAAAAAAATTATTCAGGCTACATTTATGTCAGTTTTGGACTTTGGTGATATTCTATATGCATGCCTCAGCTACCACATTAAAACCGCTGGATGCAATTTATCACTGTGCTCTTAGATTTATCACTGGTGAGAGCTTTAGAACTCATCACTGTTCTCTGTTTCAACATGTGAGCATGCCTTCTCTCTCTGTGAGGCGTGAAAAACATGCCCTCTTGTTTATCTATAAAGCACTTCTTTTAAAACTTCCTCATTATATATCCTCCCTAATTTCAATTAGATATTCAATTGTTAACACTTTGAATACACCAGCAATCTCCACAGAGCTGGGAAAGACTGCTTTTAGTTCCTTTGCACCATACTTGTGGAATAACCTGCAGACTAAACTCAAGTTAAGCTTTTTGGTGTCACTCTCTCAATTTAAATGTCTCCTGGATAATCAATATGAACTGATATGTGATTGTTTCTGATTAATGATATAGTTTAGTTTTTTGTCAGTTTAGTTTATTTTTTCCTTTTTTTTGGTTTGTGTATACTATACTTGTATGTTTGTCTATACAGGGCACAGGATTAAAAGAGACTAAGGTCTCAGTCTGTCTTCCCAGTCTAAATTTTTTTTTTTAACTATTTTTATGATGTAGTCCGAAAATGAGCTTCCTCTCTTTGAAAGACCAGCAGCCGCCACTGGTGTCAATGTAACATCACAATTGCACCCTTAGAAATTGCCTGAAATGCCCTGCCAATGCAATGTCCTCAAGGGAATGTACATACACTTGTTGACACAGTAGATTCTACGTATGACTGGAGCTGGATGGAGTGGGAGGAGGCTGTTGTCAGCCTAAGGGCTAGTAAGAGATTTGTGTTTCAGAAAATAGGGCAGCTGGTGTGACATTCTTATAATTGATAATAATTAGCTAGAAAAGAATGTGAAACATGCTATTTCTTGTCATTTGCTTTTAGCTCACAGGTAAACCGGTTCTACCTGCCCGTTGGACTCAGTGTGGAACCCGGAGAAGAGACTGACCGTAGACCCCAACTGCTCCATAAAGGCCTTCTAGACACAGGACATGAATTGGTGGCCCTGGTCAGAAAAGAATGTAATCCGGGATCCCTTAGTGACACAAGACATGGGTAAACATTGCTTT
The DNA here is from genome assembly GCA_016801145.1 of Umbra pygmaea. Taxonomy (NCBI): domain Eukaryota; kingdom Metazoa; phylum Chordata; class Actinopteri; order Esociformes; family Umbridae; genus Umbra; species Umbra pygmaea. The sequence continues at coordinate 10,250 of JACXGM010018720.1, read as the reverse complement.
GACGAACTGCAGGGCTGTGGGGATACCTGGGAGAGGGAGGAGATGGCAGAGTTTAGAAAACCGGTCCACAACAACCTGGAAGGATGTGAGAGTGGAGGTCATTTAAAAAGTCAATATGCAAATGTGACCATGGCCATTGTGAAATTAAATTTATTTAATTTACCTGCTGGGAGGTGTCTTGGTGTCTTATTGTTATACTGAGCAGGAGGAGACATACATCCTGACGTCACTAGCCATATTGGTCCATCAGTACCTGTCCACAAGGCATCGCACAGTGCAACCTATCCCCGGATGACCAGAGGAGAGAGAGTTGTGAGCCTTGTAGATGAGCCAGTCCTGTACTGTGGCTGGAACATATTGAAGACCAGCAGGACAGTTGGCAGGAGCTGGATACATTCACAAAACCTGCCTTATCTCTTCATCCAATTCCCAGATCACTGGCCCCACAGTAAATGATTCTATCAGAATGACACTGTCTTTTATTGGCTTCTCCCCTGCAGGGTGTCTGCCTTTACATTTTTCCTGCCTGGAACATAGGAAATGGTAACACGGCCAATCTGGCCTGATGAGGGCTCAGCCTCCTCACCATCCAGAGGCACTCCAGATGGCTATCAGTCCACATGAGGAAAGGTTATTTAGCCCCCTTGCACCAGTGTCTCCAAACCGGCAGAGCCTTAATAGTGGCCAGCAGCTCACGATCGCCCACGTCACAATTACGATCAGTGAGAGTACGCTTCCGAGCGAAGTCATGGGGCGGAGCATAGCTGGCTACAGCTACAGAAGGTGTGTTGTTCTGTAATGCATGTTAAGGTTGGATCCACACAGGTGGATAAATAAAATAAAAATAAAAATTGTGGCACAAATGCCCATCATAATGAACCATACAGGTGAGACAACAACACTTAATTTACAATGGGAGGGAAGGGAAAATATAAACACAGGGAATGATTATAAAGACAAACAGGTGAGCAGGGCGGGGCAGTGGCATCAGTAGGCGATGGTGATGTTGACCGATGGAACCTGGACACACCCAGAGATGGAGCCAGTGCAGAGGAAGGCATGTATAAAGCTTTAGAAATAGTTAAGACACCACTGCAAAATCATCACTGTCTCTGGTTTTACAATCGTAAAGATGATTATTTCAGGCTTAACAGGATCTTTGTTGAAGTGATGGTTTCAGGAGTCAGGTTGTGGTTGATAATATAATGTTTAATGAAGTAATTCTCGTTCTGGAAACAGGGTCATCTCATAACAAGGCATCAAGACGTGTTGGGGAAAATGCCCCGAATGATCATATGGAACCGGTTTATATAGCCTTAGCATTGTTGTTCGAACACCTCCTAGAAGTAGACCTTATCTTCTCAGACCCATGACTGTCTAATGTGAGCACATGTGTAGGTCACCTTAACTTCTGTCTAGCGTCTTATCAACTGGCCTCGCTAGTTGTTATCCAAATAACTCAGTAAACCTTATCTGTCTAATGTCCTGTCAGTAAAATGTCTTGTTCTATTAGTCTGAATGGCATCCACATGTATTAGACCTGTGATGGAATTACAGTCTAACCTACAATAGATCATATAGTTATAAGCAGTCCAATATATAACAGAGTTATAAGCTATAAGTCCTAAACCATAAGCTACAGCTTATTCTGATGTTATAATATAAAAACTGTAAGGGCTCTCCTCCTCACTCACTTGCTTGGCCTTGCTTTCTTGTCTACTCTCCTAAAGGAAAGTCTTATCTAGCTTGACCATGAATCTTCTCCCTGTATGTTTTGAGACAGTCCAACATGTCCTAGAAGCCTCCAACAGGCCTCAACTATAGCTATACAACTCTCTCATCTAGCAACACCATACTAACGCTGTGTATACTGTACTTTCTGGATGCACTGTATCTGTCTCGTTCATAAGTTTGTACTGGAGATACCAAGGGTTCACTCTGAGTTAAGTGAAACTACATTTGAATACCGTGCCTCACACTCAATGATTTACAGAGTAAACTCAAGCTACAGGTTTAAGTGCCTGTATTCCAGTGTTAAAGTCTGTTACAGTACATTACCTTTTAATCACGTAATGTTTCTCTTCATGTGTATCGTTTAATTATGCAAGTGTTTTTATTATTTTGTTTTATTTCTTGTATTAAATTTTGTACTATTATTGTGATTACATTTTGGCTGCTGTTTTTGTATTGTTGTATCACAGGACACAACTGTAAAAGTCAGTGGGGTTGATTTAAGAATAGTATGCAGTGGTTTCTTATTTTTTCCAGAGCTGTACATTGGTTTCATCACTCAGAACTGACTACACTCCATAGTCCACCAATTGTCTCCCTATTTCAGTGCACCAAATCTATTGGGATAAACTGTTTTTTCTGGTGGGACAGGTGCCAAGCAAGCCATTATGATGCTATAATATCTGAAGAAATTAATTTGAAAGAGGAACATAACCATACGGTTACCAAAACAAGAGAAGTTCAATATTCAAAATGAATGAAGTGAAATGCGTGGAAATGCGTGATTCATACAGGATATTTGTTAATTTGTCCTCTATAATTCCAACATATGACTTACTTTTGGTAAAGGGTAAGATCAATGGAAAGAGTCCATAGTCATTCATGTAGAGGTTTGTTTGTTCCTTTGTCTTCATTTAGACATTAACTCAATGCACAACCGATATAGAATGGTGTCTATGCAATATAAGTAAGGGGATACACCTCCCCCCCATCTCCCGCCTTCGCCGCATCATACCCGCCAGCCGGAGAGACGGGTCTGTGAATAGCGCCTACAATGGCTGCAGTTCCGGATGGCCGCCTGTCTGGTCTTGGCTACCTCATTTCCCCTTTTCCCGTCCCCACCACCCCTGTTGCAAGTTTTCCTGTAAGCCTTGTCTGATTGTGCTAATGTTGCTGAGGTGTTTTTTTTCATGTTACCACACTGTACCTCCGAAGGGGCATAAGATGGGGCTGCCTTTTTTTCTCCTCGACTTTTCTCATGTAATGCTGTATTGTTTTTCTAAAATCCCTGTCTTCCTGTCCTGTCTACCCCCTTTGTCATAAAGTTTGTGATGTTTTGTTGTATGGACAGGTTGATGGCTAATTTCGCTGGTACTTGTGACTAAGTGACAATAAAGGCTACTACTACTACTATGACTATTACTTAATACTATAATTGGCCATTGATGAATGGTCTTTGTTTGTTTATTGTAAAGGTGAGAACATATACACCTTATGTAACACTTGATAAATACTTAATAATGCTGAATAACCATTACTTTATCATAATTAACCAGTTATTAATGCTCTTTTTTGCCTTATTGTAAAGGTGAAAACATATACACCTTAAGTAACACTTGTTAAATGTTTAATAGTGCTGAATAAGCATTATTTATCCATGATTTACCAGTTATGTATGCTCTTTGTTTCCCTTAGAGTAAAGTTATAAATCTATACACCTCAATTAACACTTGATAAATACTCAATAGTGCTGAATAAGCATTACTATATTATAATTAACAAGTTATTTATGCTCTGTTTGCCTTATTGTAAAGTTGAAAACATGTGCACCTTAAGTAACACTTAAATGCTTATTAGTGCTGAGTAACAAGTTCCAAGTTCAAGTTCAATACTTTATTGCCATGTCAACACGAAGTTGATTGGACTTTGTCTTGGTGCCAATCACGTTAGAAAAGGCAGTACCTACACAGTAACACAAAATACATAGGGACAGTCACATAAACAATCAGGTAAGAAAAGGCAGTTCATACACAAGAACATACAATACATAAAAGACAGTCATAAATACAATAATTCTCACCAGTAAAAAGCTGTTAAGAACTTGTGCTTTTATAACTTCCCATAAAGTGTCTGGTGCAGTCTATAAAGTGCATTTGAATAGGGAGCATTTAGTACAGGTTAACTCTGCAAGGTACCTAACTATTAAGAAGCCTAATAGTGGCAGGGTAAGTACTGTTACAGAAGCGGGATGTTTTGCCCCTGAGACTTGAAATCTATTTCCAGAGGGCAGTAGTTGGACCTGTCAGGGTGGGATGGGTTGTCTAGTACTTTCTGTGCTTTATGGCTGGTTCGCGTGGCGTAGATAGAGGCCACAGATGGACTAGCGTGTCCTATAATTTTGGCTGCAGTGTGCACCACCTTCTCCAACTGCTTCCTCTCTGAAGAGGTGGAGTTACCATACAAGACACTGATGGAGAAGACTAGCACGCTTTCCACTGTGGCTCTTTAAAATTGGAGCATTGCATCCCTAGCTACACCAAACTTCCTGAGCTGTCACAGAAAGTGAAGCCTCTGATGGGCTTTACTTATAATGAGGTTGGTGTTGACCTCCCACTTCAGGGACTAATGTATGGTGGACAATTTAAAACTGCACACTCTACTGCCTGGTTATTAATAATCAGAGGCGGGTGAGCTAACCTGTTTTTCCTGAAATATATAATAAATTATTTTGTTTTGTTAACATTTAAAAATAGTTTGTTCCTCTTACACCATTCATCTAAGGCTGCCACTAAAGATCTATAGTCTGACTCACAGCTGTTACTAATCAGTCCTACTACTGTTGTGTCATCCGCATATTTGTAGATTTTAACATTGCCTGAATGGGACTCACAGTCATTGATATAGAGAGAATAGAGCAGAGGAGAGAGGACACACCCCTGTGGGGCCCCAGTGTTAAGAGTAGTGGATATGGAGAATCGGTTGCCTATTTTAACCACCTGCCTCCTATCTGATAAAACGTTTAAGATCCAGTGACAGAGGGATTGATTGATTCCCATCAGCTGGAGTTTACCAAATAATGTAATGGGTATAATAGTGTTAAAGAACTATAATCTATAAATAAAACTCTTGCATATGTAGCAGGGGCCTCCAGGTGCTGCAGGATGCTGTGAATACATAAAGACACAGCGTCCTCTACAGACCTATTAGCACGGTATGCGAATTGATGACTGTTCATCTTAACACTGGCTAAATGTTTGCAGACCCACCGTCTGGCCCTGCAGCCTCTAGTGTATTTAGCTTTTAATTTATCTTCTAGACTATCTCTGTATCTAGCCTTTGCTTTCTTTACAGCACGTTCAAGTTCAAATCTAGCAATTCTATATAGATTTTTATTACCACTTTTAAAAGCCCGATTTTTCTCTGTACTTAAGTTTTTGATCTCTTTGTTGAACCAGGCTTTATTATTACTAAAGAAAAAACATACTTTGATGGTATGCAAACATTCTCTACAAAGTTAATATAAGAGTTAACTGTGTCAGTATAATCATCTAAACCATCACGTCTCTAAAAACATTCCAGTCTTTTTGTTGCATACAGTCACCGTTGTCTAACTGCCCTTGGGAATCATCTAACCGTTTTTTATTTTTGACGGTACTACTGTGGCATTAAAAATATCATATTATGGTCGGATTGACCTAGAGGCGCCCGCGTCACAGCGCAAAATGCCTGAGGGAGTGTACAATAACATTGGTCTAATGTTTTCTTACCTCTCGTAGCAAGGTGTATCTGATGTATGTACCTAGGAAGTGATTTATTCGAGTTAAAATGGTTGAAATCACCCATTACCAAAAGGACTGAGTCCAGATGTGCTTTCTCAATCTCAGAGACTTGGGCAGCTAGTTGCTGCAGAGCAGATGTAGCTCCGGCCTGCTGGGGGATGTAAACAGCCACCAGGATAATAGAGGCGAATTCCCTAGGTAAGTAGAAGGGTCGAAATTGTATTGTGAGGGCCTCGAGATCAGGCGAGCATGACCGATTAATTGTTGTAGTGTTGGTGCACCACCTTTCATTCACAAGAAAGCAGACCCCGCCGCCCTTATGTTTCAGCGAGTCCGCAGTACGGTCCGTCCAAAACAATGAGAAGCCAGCTGGTAGTATTGCTGAGTCAGGCACTGCGTGGTGAAGCCAGGTTTCTGAGAAGCACATCACAGAGCAGTTAGCCACGTCGCGTCTTGAGCTGATCAGACGGGACAGCTCATCCGTCTTGTTAGGCTGCAATTGGACATTAGACAGGATTATGCTGGGCAGTGGAGAACAGTGTTTGCGCCTCCGTAGACGCAGGAGAGCCCCGGCTCTTCTCCCTCGCTTCCACAGTGGTTGGTTACAACCCAAGGCCCTCTCGGTCGGCAGTGGCAGAATAGTTTTACAATCGCTTGATGAGTACAACCGTCTTGTTTGAGACCGCTGCACGCTGTCCCGAATATACAGTAATTCAAGTCTTATATTTAATCAGACAATCCACAAGTTCCACACTTATACAGACAATTAACAGCCAGAGTAACCAGAGCAGCACCATGTCGCCATTCTCCGGCGCCATTCTCTCAAGGATGTAACCATTACTTAATAATTAATTAACCATAATTAATTAACCAGTTATTAATGCTCTTTGTTTGCCTTATTGTAAAGTTTTAAACATATACACCTTAAGTAACAATTGATAAAGGTTTAATAGTCCCGAATAAGCATTACTTAAGGTGTATATGTTTACTTTAAAATAATTCAAACAAAGAGCATTGATAACTGCTTTATTCCATAGGTTTTTGTTACAAACCAAATTTAGCAAAGGTGACACGACTTATTACAAGGATGAAACGCTAACTCAGAGTAGTCGCAACTGGGGTTGGATGGAGATCTTATTGAATGGCAGCTCGCGGGAGCAGGAACGAGTATCGCTAAGTATTATCGTCCTACTAGTATTTTAGTCAATGCGACTGTATATTTTAACGTACAGGTGCCAATAGATAGCAGTAGCTACATTGGTAGTAACAACGGTCCCATTCAGTGCAAGCCACTGAATTTTCAACATTTTTTTACAACAAAATTTTGGAACCGTTACAAGAAGTGTAGAGAGTGTGTTAATAATGCATTGCAGTGGGCCCAACTTTAAAAGGGCAACCTGGAATAAGGATTGACAGTAAATAGCCAACTATATATATCAAACATAGTGAATTAGAAATAAAGGCCTGCCTCTAATAAAAACCTGCTTCAAATAAAAGCCTGTTACCTTTCGCAGAAGACGTAAATTAAGGCCCCGGGTTTTATTTGAGGAATTGTGGTAACTGTTATTAACAATTACTTAATGCTTAATAATACATTAACAAATGTTAAAATAGACACCATAGCAGAGGTGGTAAAAAGTATTGTCATACAGTCATAGGTAACTGTTAAGATATTAACTCCCTTTACCTGAACATTTTGGTCTTAATTAGGGACTTCCCAAAACTTGTAAATGCACAGATTTTGTGGTTTGACTGGTCGACTCGTTTTCCGAAGATAGCTCCAGGCTGTATTCAGGAACGGTACTGTCTTTTAATTTTTTTCATAAACTGTCTGTACACTAACAAATTATCAATTCTTCAGGTTGCATGTAGGGACCCTCATTATGCTACCATTGAATTGTGGTGCTATTTTGAGCCTTGTTAGTGTATAAAATAGTGATTTCTTTTTACTTCATTCATGCCCTCACAACTAGCATTATAAGGACATTATCAGTTCACACTAAAACTGGGCACATTCGATTAGCATGAAAACATAGAATGGTTGACTCAGTACTAATGTGTAATTAACCCCTAGGTTCATTTTGCACCAGAGTTGTCCTTTAACTGTTCATAATGTAACAATTAATTCCCCAGTTAACTTAGTGAATGTTAATTTGACCACTTAGTTTACTGTTATTAAGGTTACACTTTATTTGGAGAGTCCAAAATTCCATCTGTAGGTGCTCTATAGAATGTTTGTTGATGATATGACTATCAATAAACTGTCAACAAACTATCCATTGATAAGGCTTGACATTAGGGGAAGGGGTTACACTTTATTTGAAGAGTCCGAAATTCCATCTGTAGGTGCTCTACAAATAGTTTGTTGATAGTCATATCATCAACAAACTATCAACAAACTATCTGTTGATAAGCAACTAATTGTGCAGTTTAAGGGTAGGGGTAAGTTTAGAATATGTTTAAGGTTAATGGTTAAGGTTAGGCTTAACATTAGGGGAAGGGTTAAGGTTAGGATTAGGGTAGGTAGATAGTTTGTTCAAATGTTGTTGATAGTCTGCAGATAATCTGTAGAGCATCTACAGATACCCTTTTTGGACTCTCCAACTGCCTGCACTCTTCAAGTGACCTCTCCTAACTCTCATTCTCACATCACACACACATGTACACACAAGAGTTGCTAACATGGCTGGCACGCCCCCAAGAACTACATCAAACGAGCCCTCAAAATAGAATTTGTAACCAGAACAGGGGTGTCATCTAATAAATTATCGTTTACCCACTTAATATGTATTCCCAGTATTTTTCAATGCTGAAAACTTTAAAAATGTTTATGTAAATTCTAATCACACCAACCTCTATGCCAACATTTAGAGTCAAGAATGTTTACTCCCTGCGTGTGATAAATTTACCTTCAACAGTGCATTCACAAGTCTGCTGTTAGTGCGCGTGACAGCAGAGAAGCAGCACACAAGGTGCCTGACAAAAATAGCTTTTTACTATATTAGCTACTATATTAGTTAACTCCTGCATCCATTTTAGAAATAGAAACAGTCTTACAAAACAAAGCAGACTCTTGGAAAATGAGTTTTCATAACGTTAAAGAAAATAGTTGCTGATATTTCAGTCAGGTGTCTAGCTAGCTAGGCTCTACAGTCAGTCAGTAGCTAGTTAGCCAGCATGGAAGATCTCTGGTTATGTACTGTACTGTAAAGTAACTGTATACCTGGCTAAATGTAGCTGAAATATATGTATAGCCTAACTATCAAAGTTGCTCATATATTTTATTTATAAGACAAAAACATATTAAAAAAAGAATTCAGTGACTGGAGCAAGTCCAGAAATAGTTTGTAATTGTTATAGTGATAGATTGTAAACAATGTGGTTTGTGGTAAAGTTAGATTGAGTTTTTGATCAATTTCACATAACAAATGGATTATACCAATGAAAACAATGCTCCATTTCATCGTTGGGACCCTTTGGATGATGAATCAGAAAAAGATATATACTTACATTCAGCTATGTTTTTGTCAGACATGGATGTTTTAGCTGAGTCCCAATAACGGACGGGTTTGTTTATATTGTACTCATGTCACATGATAACGTGGCTTTTTTATTGGATATGTTAGCAAAATTTGTGAGATTCTAAGCTTCACATATCAGACATGTATATGCATAGTAAAATCTGTAGTGAACAGTGATTCTATTCCAACTTTTTTTGGTCAAAACGTCCCGCGGGCGACACATTGATCCGTAAGAGGTTAATAGTGTAAGAATATACATTTAAGTTGTCTGTCTCTAAATAAATATATGAAATATCTGTAGTGGCAAATAACAAATGTTAAGGGGGTAGATTACTTACAGAAACTATTTACCCCATAACGAAATGGGCTGGTGCACCATGAAACTCCAGGATTGAAAGTATGTCCCACTCCAGCCCTGCTTAATACAATGGTCGGGCGGTGGTTATAGCAGGTGTTTCCTGACTTTTTGGATGAACTACTTTACTTGCTCAGGTGAGGTGTGTGTCCACCTTCATTTCAAACAATCGTACAGTATACTATGTTACCCATATTTTGCTTGTCACATTAGTTTTATTACAATTCTTCACTTGTTACTGTGTAGATATCTGTATTTTCTGTTGGTTGAATGCATGGCTTGTTATTATAAGTTGGTGTCTAAAATGTTAGCATTGGGTGTATGGCATCTTTCTGCCATTTATTACAAAGTAGCTGTTTCCGGGTCGCAAAATTTCACCATATAAATCAGAGAATATTTTGAGGGCTCGGGTCTTACAAATGAATCGTTCAAGTAGACTGATACTATGGAATTGTGTTGTTTTACTCATATTTCCTTTTTGATATGAATATTGGTTATTGATGGTAATGTTTTATTTGGCACCTGACACTTAGGGTGGATTTCTGTTATTTTTGTTGACTCTGCAGACTGGGACAGAATCCTTATTCTGATTGGGATACACACTTTATATTTATATTACTTACAATTTATGTCAATAGGTTTTGGGGTTTAAAACCTCTTAAGGATCATCCAGGTACATCTCCCTGGTCACTCCTAAAGCCCACACCTCTTTTGGCCGAAATGCATTCCAGTTTGCCGCAGCAAACGATTGGAACGAGCTACAGAAGACTCTGAAACTCGTGACCACTGTCCCCCTAACTTCCTTTAAATCTCAATTATCAGAGCTTCTGTCTGACCATTGCACCTGCTGACCCCCCCCCACTA
>JACXGM010018719.1:0-18847 GCA_016801145.1 Umbra pygmaea | reverse complement strand
ATGCCTGTTTCAATAATGTGTGTGGGGGGGGGGGGGGTGGGAGACAAGCCAAGCTTCCGGGAAGAACAGCTCGTTCCGCACATCATTGCACATTGGCAGAAAAACCTCTCAAAATGCTGGCTATGGATGCAAAAAATGCAGAAAATCGAACCTGATCCGATTGTTTTTATTATGGACGAAAGTTTCGGAAGCAGTGTGCATGTATGATTGACATAACGTGAGGTCGTTTTTATTTTTTAACATGCGAACATTTCGGATGCGAATTTCGGACTCTATGTGCAATGGCCTTAAGAGTGAACTGGACAGAACTGAGTGAATCAAACTATTTTAATGTATACATTTGATTACAATGTCACACAGCTCTGTTACACTTAAGTAGATCATTAATCAGCTGTTTCTCTATAAAGAGAGAGAAAGAAATTGGTGTGCAACGAATTCATCCTCTGGCTGCTTCTGTCTTCTGTCACATCATCAATAAACACTAGTGACCCAGTGCCATTGTAAGCCATGCATGCCTGTGACGCCCAGCCAAGTGAGGGCTGGTCTACAGAGAATGAACTCCATTATATATTTCAGTGTCATGTGTGTATATTCTGCTTAGTATTATTTTTCCGTATCATTGCATTCCATGTAGTTTTGTGTTTGTGTATATGTCCCTTTAAGTTCTTGCGACACCTCTCTCTAGCTTGGCAGTTGCTCGGTTGGTTTAGGCTGTGTCTTGTAGTTCTAATGAGTATGAGTATGCTCAGCCATGCTCTATTGTTTATTACCTGCCTGCCTGTCGGTCTTCCTCCTTACTCCACACCCTACACCGTGACAATGCCCATGCCATCACACTGCTTCCACCGTGTTTTACAGATGATGTGGTATGCTTCGGATCATGAGTCATTCCAAGCCTTCTCCATACTGTCTTCCCACCATTCTGGTACAGGTTGAACTTAGTTTCATCTGTCCAAAGAAAGCTGTTCCAGAACTGAGCTGGCTTTGGTAGATATTTTTTGGCAAAGTTTCATCTGACGTTTCTATTCTTGAGGCTAATAATTGGTTTGCACCTTGTGGTGAACCCTCTGTTTTTGCTCTTGTGAAGTCTTCTCTTTATAGTAGACTTGGATAATGATATGCATACCTCCTGGAAAGTGTCTTGGCTGGATGGTATCAAGGGTTTTTTCTTTACAATGGAAAGAATAATTCCATCATCCACCCATGTTGTCTTCCATGGACATCCAGGCCTTTTGTGTTGCAAAGCTCACCAGTGTGTTCTTTTTTCTCCAAATGTACCAAACTGTTGATTTGGCCACTCCTTATGTTTCTGCTATCACTCTGAAGGATATATTATTATTTTTGCTTAAGGACGGCCTGTTTCACTTGCATTGACAGCTCCTTTGACTGCATGTTGGGGGTTTTACAGCTTCTAAATGTGAATGTGACACCTGGAATCAACACTAGCCCACACCTGTCCAGGAAACTGCTTTTGAGTTAATTAGAAAGAGGGGGCTTAAAAGAGGGGGCTACATATTAAAGACATGTAATTCTGAAACCCTCCAATTTGGATGTGAATACCCTAGACTTTAAGCCCATATTCATATTAATATTTATTTAACTGTAACTTGAATATATTTTGGAAAACAGCCAAAATAATTAAACTTGTGTCCAAATATTTCTGGAACTAAATGTATTTTTAAGGTGGCTTAGGGGATTTTAGGTGATTTTAGACACAACAGTCTAGTTAGAGATGGGCCTATCTATGCATGGAAAAGAAAGATACACTCAAATGTGTAGACCATGCCATGCATTCACTTCAGACGGATTATGCGACACCTGCGTTTTGATGTCAAGGAGACAGGAGGACTACGCTTAGACACAGACAAGTTTGCTGCTGTCTCAGACACACAGAAAAGCTTTATAGAGATTTGCATTGCTTGATAACATAACAATTGATGAGCAACTGTTCCTAAGAAAAGCTTGGTGCCATTTTATTCAGTACATGGCAAAATAAACCGGACAAGTTTGGGATCAAATTTTGGTTGCACAAATTACAAGACCAAGGAACCCAGTTCTCATTGCAAATATATTGTTTGCAGTTCATGATCATACAAACTGCCAAAGCCATGGTCTGACTGTGGGCTTGAAGCATAACAGAATTTGTGTGAAAAAAACAGGTAATGGTGTAATAGCCCATAGTGTTAAGAAGAATCAACAAATTACTTTCCAATATTTTTATGGATAAATTTACTTACACTTCATTACGTAATTATTTGGAATGTGTTGCTGCTAATCGAATTTACAAATAAAATGTTTCGAAAGATACACTGTTTATTTACAACTTCCAATGTGTAATGCACAATGGCAAACATTTCTGATTCATTATTAGATGGCAGCCAATAGCGTGTTACTATCTGGGCATACGTCATTTTAATATCAAACCATTTGTCTCTATAAACTGACTGAATCCAAGCAGTCAATTTTGAGCAGCCTAGCTACATTGTGACCGTGCATAATTTACAATGGCAAAACCATAACCACCAGCTCCTGGAGCCCACTCTAATGAGAACAGTATGATCACAAAATAGTACAGTAAGTGAACATTACATAGCAAGCATTGCCATCTAATTGAACATATGTAATTCATTATGCTATGCGAAATTACACAATATTTTCAGTAAGTGTGTATTCTTTTAATAGTTAGGTATGCACAAATAAACAGAGCAAATGAACAAAACATGTTTTATACTTGGAACGCTATATAGCCTACCATACAGGAGAATAATGCAATTAAATTACTATAATGATACATATTTCAAATAAGTTCTTCTAATATTCTATATTATTAATATTATTTGTCTGATGGCTGTGTAAAAAATGCAGTTATTTGTAGGGATGAGTGAGTACACAATTATGTATATATCTTTTCTGTTCAACTAAATTATCTGTTTCCGTATCGGTACCCGGAATGGGCGTGGATTAAACCGGAAGTGGGTAGAGCAGACCAGAAGTTTCTAATTTAAGCCTGAAATTGATATGGGTTGATCAGAAGTTGCTAAATTTAGTAAGAAAAAAACTATTTACAGAACTTAAAGCTCTGAGCTTCAGAGCAATGTTTTTGATCACAATAGTAAGATAACTATACAAACTGCGATGTACTGTGTGTTCTGACACCTTTCTATCAGAAACAGCATGAAGTTTTTCAGCAACTTGAGCTACAGTAACTCGTCTGTTAAATCGGACCACACGGGCCAGCCTCCACTCCCCACATGCATCAATGAGCCTTGGCCGCCCATGACCCTGTTGCTTCATTTTGTTCTCAATGTTGATGTGGTAAAATAAGGAAGAAGGATAAGGACAAGGGCCAAATAATAATGGTTACACTGCAAAAAAGGGGTGTCAAAAAACAAGATCAAAACAGTGAATCTGAGGGAAAAGGTTCTAAAAACAAGAAAATTATCTGTAGCAGCAGTATAATGTAAATATTTTTAAGCTTTTAAGCTTTGAGGTTGCAAGAAATGCAGGATATCTACAGTATGAAACGTATATTTTTCTACTGTATATAAACCGCTTTGTGTACGATATGAGTAAAATATGAACAGTATATCTATGGTATATTAACGGTTATCTGTTGTGTGTGCGTGGGGGAGCAGAGTCAGTTTGGGTTCTGGGGCATGTTCATGAGGCCTGCTCCTGTAGGAAAGAAAATGTTCTTGTGGTGGGAGGACTTGGTCTTGATAGACCTGAACCTTCTGCCAGAGGGAAGAGTTCTGAATAGTTCATTTCTGGGGTGGGAGGGATCGGCCACATCTTTGTTGCTCTCCTTCTAGATCTGGAGGTGCGTAGGTCTTGTGGCGGGGGCAGATTGTAGCCAATCACCCTTTCTGCAGAATGAATGATACGGTTTAGCTTGCTCTTGTCTTTAGCGGAGGCTGCAGTGTACCAGATGGTGCTGGAGGAGGTCAGGATGGTGGTGGTATACTGTAGATCTGCACCATCACAGACTTTTCCAGGTTTAACTTTTTCAGCTGATGCAGGAAGTACATCCACTCTCGTGCTTTTTTTGTGAGGGAACTGATGTTCAACTACCACTTGAGGTCCCGGCAACGGTGGTACCCAGGAAGTTATTTGGGGAGCCACACAGGGCAATGGGGGAAAGGGCAGCTGGGTTTCTGATGTCCACTACCATCTTTACTGTCTAACTGTCTTTAGGGCATTGAGCTCCAGGTTCTGGCTGCACCAGGACACCAGATAGTCAATCTCCAACCTGTAGGCAGACTCATCACAGCTGTTGGTGTACATGGAGAAGAATAGGGGTGATAGGATGCAGCCTTGAGGGGAACCGGTGCTGATGTTCAGAGGGTCAGAGAAGTGTTTCCTCAGCCTCACGTGCTGCCTACTCCCGTTGGACAGGAAGTCTGTGATCCACCTACTTTTTTATTCAGGCACTCCCAGTTGGGAGAGCTTGTCCTGGAGCAGGGCCGGAATGATGGTTTTGAATGTAGAGAGTCCACAAACAGGATTCTGGCGTAGGTTCCAGGGGAGTCCAGGTGCTGGAGGATGAAGTGTAGAGCCATGTTGACTGCATCGTCCACAGACCTGTTGGCTCTGTAGGCAAACTGCAGCGGGTCAATGTGCGTGTCAATGAGGATTTTGAGGTGTGACAGCACAATGCGCTCAAATGTCTTCATAGCAACAGAGGTCAGGACAACTGGTATGTAGTCATTAAGTCCATTAATCTTTATTTTTTTGGAAACCGGGATGATGATGATTTGAAGCATGCTAGAGCAAGATATTCAAAATGTCAGTGAACTCACACACATTTCTTCAGGGTGGAGGGTGACACAAGATCAGGCCCCACTGCTTTGCGATGGTTTTGTCTTTTGAATATTCTGTTGAAGGCCAAGACTCACTGATGCACGTGGGGAGCGAAGGCTGGCCCGTGTGGTCCGATCCAACAGACAAGCTAATTTAGCTAAACTTGTATATATTTAGTCTTTAGTCTTTAGTCTTTATTTTATTTGAAAGGGGACAGTGTACATTAATCAACATTAAAATAATGTAAATGTACCCAAGTTAGCTAAAAATTGCTACTTTTCAATTTAAAGCCTAAAGAAAGCCTATATATATATCTATATATATATAAAGCTTTATATATAGAACACTTTAATTTGTAGTATTTATGATTATTTAATTTTACAAGCTATTGTGAGAACTATGGAGGACGAAGTCTGACAAAATAAGAAATAAATATAGAAAATAAGTAAATGTTCAAAAAATAAATAAGCATACAATTAATTGCACAGTAAATACAGTAAATAAATAAATCTAGGCAGTAATTAAATTATACAATGAGACATTTATGTATATATCTCTTTTAATTAGCTTCTTTATTTATTCATCTTTGTAATAATTACCTTATTTATTTATTGTCCGTTATAATTTTCAACTTTATTTATTTATGACTTATTTTTTAAATGTATGTATTTGTGTATATTATACTATTTTTGTCTGTTTTATTCTTCCCTTGTATTTTTTTACCTTATTTATTTCTTCAACACTATTTATTTCTACCTGTCATATTTACATTTTTGTATGCATTTCTGCCTCATTATGCAAATGAGAAGGGGCTGTGTCTTAAGGGGAAAACTTCTGCCTATTGGTTGGTTAGCAGTATACTAATATACTGCCTAGATTTATTTATTTACTGTATTTATTGTGCAATTAATTGTATGCTTATTTAGTTTTTGAGCATTTATTTATTTATATATTTATTGCTTATTTTGTCAGACTTGGTCCTCCATAGAGAATGTGTTAGGTTAGCCATTTATAAAATAAATGAGTGGTTGGGCCCGCCCTGCAACCTCATTAGTTGTCACTGTACAGCCTTGGTTTGACTGACAGTTCTGGTATTTAGTGAACCATAAAACTCACATTTTGCTTGGGATTCCCTTCCTGGCACTTGGTAAGCAAATGGCTGCCAAATCGGTAAGAAACACTGTTGTGTTTCAAGCTAACTGTGGTAAGACAATGATTCTATATATGTGTATATAATAAAAACAATATACTACACAGCTAGACTAAAATTCATATTCATAAAAAGTACATTATCTATACTGGATACTTGTTTCAGCTGAGTACTCGCTCAACTGTGTTTATCAGACTTTTACAATGTTGATGTCTGAAAGATGATGCTGGCGACATAGTCAGTGTAACATTGCAGGCTTAAGTGAAACTGAGATTTTTAGTTAGAGAAAAAAGTTTTTTCCGGTTAAATAATGTAAACAAGAACTTGCAAAAGCACAGGAACATACAAACAGGAACAATGACCAACAAAGCTGTGTCGGTAATGGAGGGTTTTCTATCCTTCTAATGAGGCTAAATTATAATCTGCTGTGTCCACTTGGGCACCATGTAACTCCCCGGAACAGTCACAAGGTGGCAGCCACGCTCTGTGTCGCGTGACAGTCTGTCAAAGTGCTGGTGAGCTTGTGTTAAAATTGTTTTTTTTATTCTAATATGACATAATACCTTAAACAAACAAATTATTATTTGTGTAATTCAGACATCCCAAGTCTCCAAAGAGATGTCCAAAGAGTCTCCTTGATTGTAATCGAGGCTCCCTGACGCCCGCAAATTATATACAATATCCAAGACACGTCGATGTCCAGGATATTGCATATCATTTGCTGGTATGTAAGAATAAAGTATGCACTTTTAAGTATACATAACTTGTGTCTTGAAATAGACATCAACATCACGCAATTGCTTTGCTGGACAACATAAGACATTGTTCTAATAATATTACGAAAAACCCACTAACTTATAAACAGCAACTATCTAGCTTTGGTGGAACATGTGTATACTTGTGCTGCAATGGTTAGCCAAATCTATTAGTGTTTGTTTGTAAATGTTTATCCTGTGAACATATGGGAGAAACCTCCCCTCTGTCCTTCTGCAAGTGTTCCTGGGAAATGTACCCCAAAAAGCATGCACAGTTGCATGCATATTACAAAAATCCACCAGACGTAGTACACCATCCAGCGACATTTGGCCTCATTTTTTTGGCGCACTATGGTTTGGAACATATTAATCTTAATTTGGCATACTATATTATTTAGTATGTAGAATATGGAAATTGTGTTTCAGACTATATTTATTTTTCAATCTATCTAATCATTCCTTTTCCTGGGATGATGTAATTGCATGTATACAGTATTGCTGTTCTAGAAAGGTCTAGAACATTATCCCAGCACCTCTTAGTCTCTAGCATTGGGGTGCTTCTAAAAGTGTCACATTGACAAATAATAGTCAGCCTATTAGGAGTGTTGAATAAACCATTTGATGTAATCTACAGGGTGTGTCAAACATCTTTCAGGTAATAAGATGCTAATTTAGAGCATCACATATGATCCTAAGTGTAAACAGTGCAGTCCAAATAGCCCCCTATTCACTTCAATTTGTTTTGACAACAATCCTTGTTCCTGCATGATCAATAGTAGTCCAATATGTAGGGAATAGGTTGCTCTTTGGGATGCATTCCGGGGCTTTGTAATCTGCCACGGGCTTTAGAGCATCAACTGTTCATTTCAGCCCGTGCTTTAGAGCATCAACTGTTCATTTCAGCCTGTGCTTTAGAGCATCAACTGTTTATTTCATCCCTTTGTTATGATAACAGGACAGACAGGAAGCAGATGACAAGCAGCCTCGATGGAGAAACCATTGACCACATAGTGTGTGTCTCTTCCGTATGATGCGATTGAGGGATATTCCCTTTATCAGAACAAGACAATAGGTATCAGATCATCTGATAATCAAACAAAAACATATTGGACATTGGACAATTTTTTACATTGTAGTCATTTAGAAGACACTAATCCAGAGCGATTTTAAGTGAATACAGGGTCAACAACTTTGGGTAATGCGTCCTGCTCACGACACACCAACACACAATGACAACCATGAGGAAAACCACAAACACACAACCACACACAAAACCACATGGACGATGGTCAACGGCCTCTCTGTGTATAGTGCTGCTCTGTCCTTGGTGTGTCCTGTTATCAGTTCATATCATTCTGGCGTTAGTGATGGAGAACCTAAGAGGCCAGACTGACTGGATTCAGAGGCCAGGGTTGGTGGGTCTCCATAGGTATCTCAGTGGCTGGGCTCTCAGCCCATTGCTGGAGCCTGGTAATCTGCCCTTATCTCTCCTGTACTTTCTCACAGTCTATCCGGCCCCCTCCATCGCTGTCCCAAAGCTATCCCTTCGTCTTCATCCACTGGTCATTTCTCTTCAACTCCATCTCTTATCTCAACCCTCTCACTCTCCCTTTCACACATCGCCAGCCTCAGCTGTTTTTTTGGTTCTAGTCCCACTTCTGTGTGTTCTCATCCCCCAGTCTTTCCTTCTGTTATCTACCCAACGTATCCTCTTTTCCTGTTGTATTCTTAGGTCCTTTCATCTTCGGTGGATAGTGATGTTTGGCTCTCTGCCTCTCTCTCTCTCATTCTGTCTTCTTTTCTCCTCGTGGCAGCTTAAAAAATTAGATTTTCGGTAAGCCTATTCTTTTGGAGTCCCCTTTCAAGCTTACTGACAGAGAGAGAGAATCAGTCAAAAGAATGAGCTGGATGGCAATGAAAAGGTAGACTAGGTTTCAATTAGATAATTACAGCACCTCTAAACCCCTTCCTGTACACCTTTAACACTAGCCTAAAACCCTACAATATGAACATGCTGTTAGTTATTTGCAGACTTTCTATTGTATATGAAATCCATCTGAAAGGTATGGTGGTAACGAAGCCAATAGATTTTTGTTCAACTGACCTAATAATGATTATTTTAAAACTCAGCTCTTTGTTGTAGGATGAATGACACCTTAGTGCTAAAGCAACCTTTTTAAAACAGGGTTAAGAATGCTGCTAACCTCTGAAGGACACTTAGGGCCCTATCTTGCATGCAGCACAAAGTCTGAACGCAAATGTCTTTGCTAGTTTCAGACCGACGCAGTTGTCATTTTCCCATCAGGCAGCGGCGTTGTTTAAATAGCAAATGCACCTGCGCCCATATTTGCGCCCATGGGAGTGCTGGTCTAATGGGGAGGTGTGTTTAGGATAATTCTTGGTGTATTGCTATCTTGAGGCATCGGAAAGAGATTGCGCCATTGACCAACAAAACCTGGTCTAAAGTCAATGGCGCAGCACGTCATAGTTATTTTAACAGCAAATTTGTCAAATGCACCTATGGCATAGGCACAGCGCATGCACACTATGCTTGTTGCACACACACAGGGAAGCGAAGCAGCACACAAACATGCAAAATAATACAAATAAAAATATTACGGTGCAAATCCGCCGTAAGGTAAAAACACGCCTGGCTCTTAAAAGGAATGGGAGATGAATCTCTGATTGGTTTATTGCATGTTACGCCCAAAACACGCCTATGAATTAATGAAGAGATTTAGTACAACCCTTTTAGACCATGCGCCTGGCGCATGGAACCTTTTATCCGCTGTTAAAATAGCAAAAGTGGATTTGGACAGGCCCAAAGCGCACTTGCGCCATGTGCTTCACGCCATGCGCTTAGATCGTTAAATAGGGCCCTTAATGTTGAATTTGAGCCACAGCAATGGAACTACTGTACTTACTTTTTTAAGTGACCTGCTTACAAATGGTGTAGAAACTGCATTTATTTGTATTTATTTAATCCGAAAAAACAGTGTACTGTATATTGAATAACGGTTCTCTTCTATCTCTCCCACTTTCACGCTCTCTCCATCTCTCCCTCTCTCTCTTCCTCTCTGTCTGCCAGTGAATTACAGAGTAGAGGACTGTTATGTCATCTCCTCTCTGTCTGTCAGTTTAGTTGAATCCCAGCTAAAACATGCTGAACCACGCTGTCATAGCAACTCATTTGGGACGCTTGACATCTCTCCCTACTTGCATGCTGTGCTTCAGAAAAACAACTAACTTCCTGTTCTGACTGAATTATACAAAACATTTGTAAACATTTTCATTTGACAATTCATTTTACCCACATGTGTAGATTAAAGAAGAGAATGATCAAAGTTAAAACAAATATGTTTAGTATTGCGAGATCAAAACTCTTATCAGCTATAGAACAACACCATGAATGCAAACGATGTACAGGAGTATTCTACAACTTTACACAACATTTTTTTATGTGTCCAGTTACATAGAATGGTAACATCATATACTTTACCTACTGTATTGCCTTAGATATATACAGCTCCGAAAAAACTTGAGACCACTGCAAAATAATCAGTTTCCCTGGTTTTACGATTATTAGTGCTCGTTCATAGTATTTTGAATGAGGAGGGTCATGTTTATTTTTTTCCAAAGGCTTGAGGAGGGTGATGCGAAAATATGTTTGTGGGGCTTAATTCTCTGTATACCCAATGTCAAAAAACAACTGGTACCTAAGGCTATTGGAAATATAGATTTCAATATAGAACCCTTAGATTATAATTTTTTTTTACTCAAACCTGTAATACCTAGGTAATGTACCATGTAGAAGACATGGTAGAAGAAGCATATCCTTTGAAGAACCCAATTTAAAGATTACAACACCAAAAAGGCTACCCTATTGGAATAAACAAAATAACCCTATTGTATATGACAATTTCATATTTTATCTTTTCATTACTATTTCTATGGTTGTCACGGTTAGATGTGTGCTTGGGGAGAGGGAGACTTGGACAGTACATGGCAAAAAGTTCATGGTTTATTCCATCAAGCAGTAATCTAAAGAATAACACACACAGACAGCCGTGCGCGCTTACAACCAAACTTATTTCCTCATACTCTTCACGGTGGTGCGGACACTGGTACTGAGTTCTGGAATCAAAGCTTATGACTAACAACTGTTAGCTAACTTGTATACCAACACAGTTTGTAGCTCTTGGATATGTTGACATGGAGTAATCAACGACATGAACTATAAACCTGAGGCACTCAGGGAAGCAAATACAACCAAAACATATAGCGCACAATAAATCGTAACTTACGTGGGGTTATACCACCAACAACTCTCCACACTCTCTCCCTGGGCAGGGCTGCCTATATAAGGAACTCAGATCAACTAACTAGACACAGCTGTTCATCCTTTGTAATCAGAACCTTCTACTTGATTCTAGCCTTTTCCCAGTCCCTACTACATTTCCCAGCAGCCCTGGACAGGAAGGCGCGTGGTCGACCCTGAAAAAGGACAGGTTTCAAAATAAATGTACAAACAAAACCACCATGTAAAAACACTGAAGGAAAATGGACAAAATAGACAAAATGCAACTAAACATAAACAGGTAAACTAAGGCAGTAGAAATGAGTCCATGCTCAATCATTTACGCCAGCCCCCACTGCGCTGGGCATTACAATGGTTTACATTGTGACAAGATTTCCTTGGGATTCCATGTAGTAAATTATTTGACTGATCAAATACTATTTAAAAAGAAAATACATGTAATTATTACTAAACTATTATTTAGTAAAAATTGTGATTTAACTCACTCACGTTGTAAGTTGTGGTGTAGAAGGAGAAGGGAGACCAAAGGCAGATAGATGGTTGTTGCTTGTTTTTACTTGAACACAAGTCTGGTGAACATATATTACTTTCAGTTGCAGGGTACCACCAGAGCAAGTGCACAACGGATATACAGTACTTATATACAGTAGCGTCACATACAGTATACGACCCTGCTCTCATTGGCGGCAGGAAATAGCTTCACATGCTCTTACAGTGGCACAGATACTGACAGCTTAACATACAAGTACAGAGCGTACGCATTATCTTCCAAACTCCAGCAACTCACTTTTCACAACTTACTTTATAATAGAGTAGCTCCCGGATAGTCCTCTCACACAATGTAGCAATAACAAATATGATCCATGACCGACACCTCTCTCTAGTTTGGCCAGCCTTTATATACAGGAAGCTTAACTAATTAATAGAACACGGCGGAACGCAATCACTAATCAACAGCTCTGCAAGATACCAGCCCAAGCCAAACTAAACCTTATCTTCAGAAATGGCCAGAGGTGGGTAGAGTAGCCAATATCTGTACTCAAGTAAAAGTACAAGTACTTACGGAAATATTTACTCAAGTAAAAGTAAAAAGTAGCAACCGTAAAAGTTACTTGAGTAAGAGTAAGAAAGTATTCGATGAAAAAACTACTCAAGTAGTTAGTTACTAGTTACTTTCAATCTGATTGATAAGAAGCAAAAATCCCAAAATTTCAAACTACTTGGAGAGCTTTCACATAACTCTCCTTGAAAGTTTCATTGTTCTGCTTACAATCTTTGCTTTCAGGTCATTTGAGAGTTGTTTTGAGGCCCCCATGTTGCCACTTTTCAGAGAGTTAAAGAGAACAATTTGCAATTGGCCACCTTAAATGATTGGATGCACCCAAATTTATGCACCTGTCTATTTTTGTTTTGATGCATATTGCACATTTTCTGTTGAACCTCATTTCATGTCTGTGTCCTTCAGTTATTTGATAGATCAAAATGAAATTGTTGATCCAAAAACCCTAAAAAAAAGAGCAGGACTGGGGCTATGACAGAAAAACTTATCAGTTAGCCTGCTTTGTGGGATTGGAGCAAGCTTTGCCAATTTGTCCAGGAAATAAGTTACAACCCAGTTAGTGTGTTCTGTAGCCCTTGTGCTGAGGAGTGTGGTATGGGACTGTAACAGCATCTTACAGAGCTTCATGTCTTTTAGACATTTCATATATTCATATTCATGTGCCTTACAAAGCTTGGCATAAAACACAACTAAAAACCTATTTATACAATGTCAAACAAAGGCTGCCTAAACCATTGGTCTTAATATGCAGAGACCTGAATGGGGTAAGTAGATCATTTTGCATAGTTTTTTAGAAGATATGAGCAGGAGCCTTTTAAAGAAGTTACAGGTCTGTTAGAGCCAGAAATCTTGCTTGTTTGTAGGTGACCAAATACTTATTTTCCACCATAATTTTCCAATAAATTCATAAAAAATCCTACAATTTTTTTTAAGTTTGTCTCTCATAGTTGAAGTGTACCTATGATGAAAATTACAGGCCTCTCTCATCTTTTTAATTGGGAGAACTTGCACAATTCGCCTTTGGCTAAGCCACACCCTAGAATGTAGATTGACCAATCACAGCGCAGCCAAGAATGAGCTTCCACAGAGGTCGGATATGCGGTGGATCATTTTTTGACTGTGACCGGTATGCTTTTGCCTCTATTTGGATGCCCTGTTGTTCCTCGCGTTTCACCTATATGTCTTGAATATAGCCTTCGAACGCATATTGCAGCCCTTAGCTACTTCTATTGGACACTTTTTTTTGCTGCTTTATAAAAGTTTGACAAAACAAATTCAGCAGGAACAGCTGTCACAGCACAAGCCATGTTGATACCAAACCAGAGCCCAGATGAAGTTGTCGGACGTAGCAACAGTAACTAAGGGGGGCGGGGCTTAGCCAAAGGTGAATTGGTGGCTGACTAAATACTTTTTTGCCCCACTGTATAGCTGTATATGGTGGAATAACAATTACATGGATGGAATCAGGCAGCATAGCTTTCAACAGGTTTTATAACTGACTTGAAAAACATGTAATGTATAAAATACTGTCAGGGAATAGTTATTGTAATTGAAAATACAAGTTGCAACCTCTCAGGCCCCTTCCTGAGCAAACTGGCTGTTTTACCAAAGTATCTACCTGCTGTATTTGGAAGCGATAAACATTTCTGTCAAGAAACTCTGGGAAATTATCGGAGAAGATATAGGAAGGTGTAGAGTGAGAAGGAGACAGAAGACAGACACGTCACGGAAGCAGAATATTTTGACTCTTCCAATCTCTCAGATTAATCACCGGCTGCCATTGCCGCCAGGAAGAAACCAGGACATATGATGTTCCATATCAACAAAAAAAAAGAACACGTCCTACAACTTCAAATGGAAATGCTAAAATGTCAAAGAGATATGTCTGCATGCCTGCGAATGGTTCTCTTAAAAAGAAAGAGTGAATCTATAACACAGACTGGGAAAGTATTTACAGTGAAAGTTAAAAATTATTGACTGTGAAACCCTGGAGTATTTCAGTGACTGGACAGTTCTTAGTATTCACCATTTATTTGTGTTTATCAAATGTTCTTATAATTGTAATAAGGATTCAATCCAGTACTCAATATGGTAAATTAAGTTAAATAAATCTCCCTATACATTTTCCCAATATTTTCAATGTAGATTATGTATTATTGTATTGTTTATCTCTCTCAGAATCACAATTTTTCTCATAATTACAATTATTCACTAACATAATCTATAAAAACATCAATTCACATCTACGGAAAAATGTATATGCAGGTTTGGCAAACATTCTTTCCTGCTGCTTCTACTATTTTGATTTAAAAGTTTGCAATAATGACAAATTAGAATCAAGTAACCATTATGGTTTATGGTATGTCTGCTCAGGGGGCGTAGCCAGGATTTCTGGGCCCCATGAAAGGAAATCATACATTATTTACATTTCAGGGCCCTTCATCTTTCATGGAATCCCTGCATTCTGATCACCTTTCCCCAATTTTACCACACACATCTCCACTACATAGGATGTCAGTCAACCGACCTGTGCTTCTCACAAATTACTCACAGTATATCATACAGCTCAAAATCACCTTGCATTTACATCTCCAGAGAGGGTCCCTTCGTCCCTGCCCAACATCACCGAATTGTGTTGATGCTACAAAAAGACTGCGGTCACAGATCTCCATTTATTGACACTCATTGAACACTGATAAACAATGTGAGCTTAATACAATGGGCTGTGTATCTTCAGACCCGCCACCCGGTACAGCCAGATGAGGACTGGCCACCCCCTTAGGTTTCTTCCTAGGCTCCACCTACTAGGAAGTTTTTCCTAGCCACTGTGTATCACTGGTCGTTTCTTGCTCTTTGTTTTAGACCGGGTATCTGTCAAAGCACTTTGTGATGACTGCTGTTGTATAAAGGGCCTTATAAAATAAATGTATTTAATTGAATGATATTTTTGCTGTGACACACCATAAAAGCCCAGAGGTATAGTGATCATTGGTTTTATTTTTTATTGGCTAGAGAAATGAGTACACCTCCGTTAGCAGCAGACACAATTTTATTAGAATAGAGGATTGAGTTATGATTTGTGACATGTTAATGTGGGCTATTTTAAAAAGTTGACATGGTAAAGCATGAGATATTTTGGGGATCCGAGTACTGTTTAAAAGCCTTTTCCCTTGGAAAGCGTAACAACAAAAGCCCTACAACTCAGTTTCAGTTTTTCCTTCGCAACTGCTTTACAGTACCACCTCTGCTGCTTTATTTGTAGTTGATAAAGAAGCATACATGTGAAAACAAAATGGTGGAATCTCATCATCAAGCTGGCCTTCACCTGGTCAGTTCTTTCAGATCAGCTCAATAGTAAAAGAAAAGATTGGACAAATTTTGTAATGGAGAAAGAGACTGTTTTCCTGTATGCATTCAAAATGAATATGAAAACATATTTAACCTGCATAGAGCGAAGTCAGTGTTCTACCTCCCACATAACAAGGTGTTTTCAATGCTTTCATGGATGAATAATTGAATTCATTTATTTTTTGCCTTGGAGGCTGAGCGCTTAGGCAACACTTTTTAATGACCTTAGTTTGAGTTGGGAAGTTTGGAGAACTTTGCCTTAGCTAACTGTCGCCGACATAACCACAGCCCTCCGGTAATGCTGATATAAAAAGAATATTCCAGTTAACTGTTTCTTTTCTTAGCTCCCTTTATGTGGGGCTATGCTATGGAAGAAGTTGTAGCTGATGATATATATTAGATGGTTAAATATACAGCATACACACACCACACAGACACACAAACAATAGTTTTAGTTACCATTTTTAATATAAGAATGTTTTTCAAATAATAGTTTAAAAAAATATTTTTTTAAACGGGATGGGTGAACAATCCCAAAATATTGATTGTTCCAAGTAATTTTTTTCTGAATCGATACGGACATGAATATATCTATAATAGATGTTAATGTTAAGAAAAAAAAAATATATATTTGTAATGAGAGCTTATTAAATGCTGAGAAGTAAGAAACATATTACCAGGCAAGCAGAGAAACACACGCGGACACATGACGAGATTGTGGTATCGCCCCTCCTAATTGAAAACTATTTTAGTGAGGGAAGCAAGATTATTATATTGGACTCCTAGTTGCTATAACTTTGGTTGTTTCAAAATGAATAAACCTTGACTCTAATCCACAGTGTTCCATTTAGATTCATAATAATGATTTGACATGCAGCTATCTTTATACAAACCAGGGTTAAAAAATGACATGGAGAAACCATGTCACCATACCCTTGTCTTCATTCAGTGTCTTCCAATAGAGCCATCGTACCTGCAATTAGGTAAACAATGAAGCACATCCCAGAGTTGCACTACTAGGACAATATCCCTTGTGTCCCAGATCCACTGGAAAAAAATAAATAATGTGTTGGTCCAACATACAACTGTCAGGCAACTGGTTGCAATAATATTGCAATAAGTGACAATTTGCTGAGCAAATCATTATTGCAGCTGCTTACCTTACAATTGTACATTGAATCCAAAGTAGTTTTTCTACAGTTTGTACAATATGTCCCTTATAGAGAAAATATATATCTTGCAAACTACATCCCATCCTCTGAGTACCTGTCCAGTAAGCACATAAAATAGCCTTAAAGGTTCTCCTAGGAACAGTAACTACAGATTTTGTCATTTCATTATCTACAGTAGTGACTGCTAAATCATAATGGGCACCTACGTTTTTACTTTTTATTTCAATTATTATTATAACAGCAGAAAATTAAACGTGCAAAATTATGCTTGGATGAACGTATTGCTTTACAAGCCACTTTCACTGGGAAAGAGGATAGATTAGAGCTTAGCTTGTTTCGTTTTCCATCTCATTAGCTGCTACTATCCACATCACCTCGTCTCCTCATTTTTATATTGAACACAAAAATTTTCTCCCAGAAATCGTAATGAATTCTCCTACGGGGACAGCCAAAAAACCTATTGGGAACCAACCATTCTTTTGATGGGCGACAGCTCCAAATTCTGCAGCATAGCACCCTGTACCCCACTGCTGGTTTGCCTCTAAATCTAAGCAGTGTCGGTCCTGGTTAGTCCCTGGATGGGAGACCAGTGCTGCTGGAAGTGGTGTTGGAAGGCCAGTAGGGGTCGCTCTTCCCTCTGGTCTAATGATCATTCCCAATACCCCAGGGCTGTGATGGGGACATCTGCCCTGTGTAGGGTGCCGTCTTTCAGATGCACAGCAACAAGTGGACCCATATAAACACTGAGAGTGTTAAGTTAACACTGGACTTTTTGCTGTGTGGGATGTTAAACGGTTGTGCTGACACTGTGGTCACTAAAGATCCCATGGCACTATTCGTAAGAGTAGGGTGTTAACCTCGGTGTCCTGGACAAATTTGAAATCTGGCCTTAATATCATCATGGCAACCTAATCATCCCCAACTTTCAATTGACCCTCATGCCCTTTCTTCCCCCCCATTTGCTGTAAATTAACAGTTGTCAACTTGCCTGGTAAAATAAAGGTAAAGTAACTAACTTTGTAAACACATTAAAATACATCATGTCTTGTTTTTATTTCCAACAGTGGAATCATTTGTTGTCAAGAACGTGCGATTCATCTTACTCAGCCGAGATAAAATGTGACACTAAATCAATTTAGAGTGATTTAACTGGATGCAATAAAAGGAGGGATGAATTTGAAAGAGGGTAAATAGGATTGGAGAGAAGGGGCCAATAAAAGGAAGGTGTTGATATGCTGGAAGATTTGAGCGTGATGTTAGGCAGATTTGTCAGTCAATATTTGCCCATATTTTCTAGTAGCAAAACATTATGCCATTAAGCATAGTCACTTCCTGTTGGTCAAAAAGGCCTAAACTGCTGTTATATTTAAGAGTATATTCTTCTTAATTATGCAGTATCCCTTAACAACTATTTCAGTTTAAGAGTTAAATGGAGTGATTGATGAAGTCTTCAAACCTCAGAACAGGTCACTCATTCACTGAACTGCCACCCACAGCAGCCAATGAGCCAGTCATGTGTTTCAAGGTGGATGTTGGCATTAAAGAGTGTGCCCGTATGTCAGTCACAGTGGGATGACAATTTAAGTAGTGTCTGGGATGGACAGAACAGAATGGCATCAACCACATTGGAAAACAGATGTGTTCGATAGCTTTGCATTTATTCGCTTTATATTACCTAAACTATTAATGTACAAACTGTATGTATACTGTTCATAAACTCTAGGTACTGTACATACTGTATCAGTTATAATATTACTGTTTACATAGTCCCTTATATTTCCTTTACATCATCATCTACACCAGTGTTTTTCAAACTTTTTTTCCGGCGACCCACATTTTCAAAATTACAAACCATCGTGACCCAAATGTCATGAAAATAGGTGTTTGCAAATATACCGTTTTCCTATAATTTGTATTTTTATGTAGGGGTATTAACATAATACATACGTTCTAATTGTCACCAGAATAATAATAGGTAACATTAATTTTCTCAATATTGACAGTATTCAATAATCACCACATACCTGTGTTTTATAAAAACATGTTAAAATCCCTAAAATAACCAAGATAAGGTGGTTTCCCACAAATATTGGATTACTTGTATTAATTTACTCGCATTCAGATAAAAAAATATCCATGATGCTGTTAACTAGCTATGTGAAACTAAAGTCAAATAAAAGTTTGGAAAACTGTAATAAATGGCAATTATTTTTGTTACTTCTAACGACATTGGGTGAACATACA
>JACXGM010018718.1:6926-19214 GCA_016801145.1 Umbra pygmaea | reverse complement strand
GCGTTCTTTAATTGGTTAAGGTAACACTCCGCTACAGCCGACTACTTTCGTTTTGACATGACAGCAGTATCTGCAAGTACGTGTCACGTGACGGTCCGTTGATGCAAGGATAATTGTTTCGTCGGCTATTTTCGACACTTCTAGAAAAAAATACCGAGGTCATGACCTCGGTGTCCTCAATGGTAGTTACGGCCATGAAGCCAGGGTTTTGTATTTGCTTATCATAAGTGGCCACTGGCCAGTATGAAAAAGCTGAAAATGTACATGTAAACATTAAACTCACTACTGGATTTGAGGGTCTAAATAAATCACTTAAAATGCACACTCCCATAGACCGTGACAAAAGCAATTAACTGTATTAAGGACTTCTCTACTGTTTCAGGTTTAAAAATGAATTTGAGCAAATCTGTTTTGTTACCAATTAAAGAATGTTACCTATCCAAATAAGATGGAATCCCTTTGAAGAGGGAAATTACATACCTGGGTGTTGTTATTGATAAAAATGAAAAACTTCGTAGTAACCTAAATTTCAGTCCTATATGTGAACAAATAACAAAAAAATTCAACATGTGGCTGATGAGAGATCTTTCATTCAACGAAAGATCTCTCATCAGCCACATGTTGATGATGAGAGATCTTTCATCATCAACATGTGGCTGATGAGATAACAAAACACTACCATTCAACGAAAGATCTCTCATCAGCCACATGTTGATGATGAAAGTTCTCTCATCATCAACATGTGGCTGATGCGAGATCTTTCGTTGAATGGTAGTGTTTTGTTATCTAAAGCTGAGGAAATATCCAGGTCTGTTTATGTATCCTTAGCTTTGGACATCCCTTCTATAATATCCAAAAAATTGGATAAGGTCCTTTTCAACTTTATTTGGAGGAACAAACCTCATTACTTAGGAAAGGATATCCTATGCAACACAAGAGGCAATGGTGGGCTAGAAGTATTACATTTTGAAACTCTAAATAATACTTTCAAGGTGAAATGGTTAATTAATTTAATTAGAGAAGAAGATAGCATTTGGAATACTTTCCCTAAGTATATTTTTGGGTTAATTTTTTAACATGTGATTACCAAATTGATAGATTGCCTGTAAAGTTATCACATTTTCATGAACAAGCTCTGCTGGCCTGGAAATTGATTTACAAACATAATTTTTCACCAACAAATTACTATATTTGGAACAACAAGAATATTCAATATAAAACAAATCTCTGTATTATAAGAATTGGTTTGACAATGGTATTGCATTGGTTAAACAACTCCTTAATGCTGATGGGCTGTTGTTCCAAATTCCGGTTACCTATCCCGCCAAGAGAATATGCCGTAGTTTTTGATGCCGTGCCAAGGGGTGTTTTGCAGCTTCTTGAGGGTTCAGTAAGTGATGTTTCAATGGAAAATCAATTTAAAAGTGGTATGCTCCTTGGGAGTGTTGACATCACTAAGAATAACTACTCAAATAAACACATCAGGAACTGTATACAAAATGTAAACCTGTCCTCAGGAAGATTCTTTTGGGCTTCACTTTTTTGGTAAAATTAATTGG
Source organism: Umbra pygmaea (assembly GCA_016801145.1). Taxonomy (NCBI): domain Eukaryota; kingdom Metazoa; phylum Chordata; class Actinopteri; order Esociformes; family Umbridae; genus Umbra; species Umbra pygmaea. The sequence continues at coordinate 17,655 of JACXGM010018718.1, read as the reverse complement.
AAGAAAATCTGGTTAATTGGAGATAAATTCTGTATCAATAATAAAACTAAAGAGGTTTCCTTTAAAATCTTGCACAAAATATATCCAGCAAAAAAGACATTAGAGAGGTTTGGACTTGATATTGATTGTTCTTGCACTTTTTGTAACATAGAAGAAGAAACAATCTGTCATTTGTTCTTTTTATTATATGTTTACCACAATATTTTGGGTTGATGTTCAACATTTTATAAAAAGGAAAACTGGGCAAACATTCAATTTCGGGAGAAAGACATTCTTATTTCTTTGGAAGACAATGCGATGGATAAGGATTTTATTTTCTTTGTACAATTAATTTTGTTGTTGGGAAAATTCCACATTCACAAAAAGAAATTGGCGAACTCTAAACCAAGTTTTGAAAACTTTATTCAAGAACTGCACCAATATGGCAACATGATAAAGAACATTACTAACAAAAAGGCCATTAAGACTGTATATTTGTTTGATCAATTTCTCATGTAGAGATGACATATGTGATTTAAATGTGTACCTAATTTTCTATTACTTTTATTTATTTATTTATTATAATTTATGTTTGTTTTCACATATTCCCCGTTTTTTATGTTTTTGTGTACACACTGGCATGTATCGATGTTCTTTAAGTAAAAAAAAAGTTGCTCAAAAGCGCATGAAGCAAACATGGAGCTCCAAAATGCCCGGACCTTCGAGACGAGTGAGTCTTTCTCCGGGGACGCAGCATGGATGTATTAATACCTGGATGGAATGATCTCGTTCATTTCAAAGGAGAGAGCTTGAAGCCAAATTGAACAACTTTTTAAATGATAGCCGAGCATACTGCGCAGCCTCAGCTGAGCGTGATGACGTAGATGTTATTTGAGCAATGTCTCTGACAGCGGTCATTTTTATGTTAGACGCGCCTAAAGAAATCTGCTGCCATTTGCATAGACAAGCGTTCAGAATCTTGCTCATGTAGAGACTTGAGACCATAGTAGCAACCTTTGGTAAGTATTCTGATTATTTTTGTAATTTTGCATAGTATTTATGTATTTTAAAATATAACGCCATGACATTCAAGAACGGGTGACATTAATTCACACCCAATAGATAGGAGATAGGCACAGGCTAATTATTGCTAATTCAAATGCTAGTTAACATTAGTAATTAAAGTAACTGCTAACGTAAGTCGAAAATATTTTAAATATTATTTAAGCACGATGAAATTAGGCATTGGTAAATATAACATGCTTGGTGGACACGAATTAAACGTGCAATATGTAATTTTTGACCGCCAGGGGGCTCTCAATCAAAACAATAGCAAAAGATGTACTTGGATGACGTCGGGAGGTTGCGTGGGATCATGGGTTTTGTTATCGTTGGCAATGACAACCTTCCAATCTAGCGTCTCCGGCAGGAAAAATTATAATATATATAATATGTTGTTAAAAAAAATTATAACTTTATTCACGTTATGTTTGGCGGATCCCTGGAACTTAGAACAACTAGAGCAGTCACAGGTTATATGACGCCATTTACGGGCGACAAAATGAAACGTCCTGTGCCTTCGAATTATATTACAAATTTCTCTGAATTTGAAAGTTAGTGGAACCATTTAGGATAATGTAAGTACACAACTAGGAAATATATATAATATATGTATAGTGATGTTTGCTTTTAATGTATGTATTTTGTGATTGTTTTTATTGATATTACATTGTACCTTTAACATGGTTAATTGATGCACATGTTGTATAACGTTTATAGTCGCCGAATATAACCACAAAGTGGCGTTAACTGTAATTTACATAGCAAGAGAAATGGAAAAGTCAGTCATATACAAGCTATTCTGTAAATCATTTAGGAGAAAAGCGTCTGCTTTGGCCTGGTAAATAATAGATAGATAATAGAATAACAATAACAAATGTTACCAAGAATATCTATTACTAATGGTTGATCTTTTCATATTTCACAAGTTCAAATATAACTGCAACTTTTAACTGCACTGCTTTACACAAACCTAACAAAGGTAAGCCATGTAGCTATAGTATAAATATGTAAATCAACACATTGACCGTAAGAGTAGGGCTGGGCACCGAACATCGATACTTTTATGACACCGACCAAAATACTCCAATACTATCGAGTATCGAAAAATTATTTATCTTTCGATGCCAAATTTCGGTTCCAAAAGCGTCTGTGAGCCAATAATCATTTAGCATACTTGCGTGTAACGACATAGCCAATCGCAGGTGACTATCTAACGCAACTTAAAACACGTCATGTGAACGAGACAGACACCACCACCACGCAGAGGATTTCTGAAGATACTTGTAGTCGTATACCGTTTATAATGTTACTCTTTGACCAGGCAACATATTTGTTATACTGACGTAACGATAAGGTTACACATTTTAGAAATACTTGACAGATAAGTGTAATTTCACTACTTAAACCAAACACAGGTTTACTACTGCCGTTGTTGCGCTCATTTCTATCGCGAATCGAAACTCAATTATTCTCCCCATAACGTTGACTACTCTATGTATGTTAGCTAGCTTGTGCTGCTAGTTGGTTGCTGTAGTTAGATCTGTCTATTTCCCCCTTCACATTATCCTCTGCGCGTGTCAAATGTAATCCGCTTGATAACGGACAGCTATTAACATTGGTATTTACTCCATTCTAAATTTTACAATCAGACACCGCTTGTTTTTCTCCAATCAATCACTTATCCAAATGTATATAAGTAGCTATAGGCTATGTTACTTTGCCTGAAGCAATTCTCTGACGGTCTCGCTAATCAGGCAGCTCTCTCACTCAGGGATAGCAAGGTCTTCTTCTTCTTCTTCTTCAATGGTATCTGGCAGATCGCAACCGACTTAATGGTGCATATACCGCCACCTACTGTACCGGAGAGTGCGGCCGGACACGGCCCACCCAAGTCAAAACCACCCCACCACAATAAGAACCCTCCCACTACTAAAACACCTAGCATCCACCACCTTCCCAACCTGTTCCCTAATTACCTTAGTGAGTGACACCGGGTGTAACAGCTTACCCGTCGGGGCCAAAAACTCCACAATCAAAAACTCCGGCCCTCCACCCTCTCCCGAACTACTCTCACTGCCCTCTTTCTTCCGTGCCCGCTTCTTTTTCCTCTTTACATACCGTGCTTCCTCAGACCCAGAGTTGCCAGGGTAGCGGTTTTCCCGCACAATTGGGCTACTTTTAAAAAGAAGTTGCGTGAAAAATTATTGAGTCGCGGGTTGCGGTTTTTTGGGCTACATTTATAATGTACCGCGGCCGCAAAAAAATGGAAACAAAGATATAAAATTAAATGGGAATCGTTTATAAGTGGGTGTTGATCCCCGGAATGAATACATGGCAACACCCACCTGCTGCTTGCAGTAGTCGCGTCACATGTGCTTTTGACATTCAACATCACAAATCAAGCTTTATCACGTCACGTGAAAGCGTTGTCGAAGCGTCGGTTCAGTTGTCCGTGGATGAACAAGCAGCATTATAAAAATGTCAGGTAAATGGGGAAAATATGGAAAGAAATATCGCAAAGAATGGGAGACAGAGAAAGGATTAAAGGAGTGGATTCGAAGTGTCCCAAATGATGATAGAAAAGCATTCTGCAAATATTGCAGATGTGAAATCAGAGCTCACCATGGTGATCTGGTAGCTCATGCTGCGACTGAAAAACATAAAAAAAATAGGGCTCCTTTCTCAAATGCCAGAACATTATTTGACACAGGCAGTTCCTTTCTAAGAACTAATGTTGCTGTGAAAGAGGCAGAGTTGAAGCTGGCTGCCCGTGTTGCTTGTCACTCAAGCACTTCAACTGTTGATCATTTAGGAAGTGTTGTGGAAGAAATTTCCATGAAAGGTATTAGTTTACATCGAACAAAATGCACAGCACTAATTAATTCAGTGATAGGACCAGTAGTACATGAAGACCTTCTGGAGGATATAGGAAGTGGACCATACTCACTTATTGTTGATGAGAGCACTGATGTCACAACCAGAAAACCACTGTGCATAGTCATCAAATATTACAGCAAGAAGCTCTCACAAATCATTAGCACTTTTGCAGGAATTATCAATATAGTAGCTGGTGATTCACTGACCATAGCAAATGCATTGTTCAAATTCCTGCATGACAACAAATTGTCCATACTGAATTGCATCGGTCTTGCAACTGATGGCTGTAACACAATGTGTGGGCAACAGAAATTCCGTGATCGCAATCCTCATATTGACTACATAAAGTGTTTGTGCCATTCTCTTCAGCTCTGTGCATCAAAAGCTGTCAGTGTCCTCCCCAGAAATGTTGAGTACATGGTTTCTCAGACAGTTTCTCAGACAGTTGGTTTTCAAATGCCACCCAGCGTCTCCAAAAATATTCAGAACTGTACAAAACCATAAATGTAGGTGAAAGCCCGCTGAAGATTCTGCAACTGTCTGACACTAGGTGGCTCGCTATTAGTGAGTGCATCAACCGGATCCTTTCACAGTATGTGGAGCTTAAGTTGCATTTTCAGCTGACAAAAGACAGTGAGAGGAGCTATGCAGCGGAACTGCTGTACCAAATGTATAGTGACAATATTAACCTGATATACCAGAAATTCCTCCAACCAATTGTGTCAGAGTTAAACAGACTTAATAAAATCTTTCAACTTGACAAACCCGATCCTGCAAAACTTCTAACAGAACTTCTAACATTTTACCGGTCCCTGCTTGAGCGCATAGGTTTGCCTAAGACATTCCAAAACTGGCAAGACATCATGGAGTTTAACCTTACTGATGAGAATCTTTTGCCACTTGATGCTGTAGACTTTGGGGTGCAGTTCCGTCTTGCTTTGTTTGAAGCCAATGGAATAAGTGACCTAGCTGAACAGGACATGAAATGCAGGTGCAGGGACTACATGCTAGAGTTATCTAAGGAAATTAGGAAGAGACTCCCAGATAACATTAAACAGCTCGAGGCTCTCAAATTCCTGTCATCGAGTCATGCTCTGTCATCAAGTAAGCCAAGGATTGATGATCTTCCCTTTTTCCACCACTTCAAGGGAGATGTAGGAAAAGCAGAGCAACAGTGGAGAGTAATTCACACTCTGGAATGGAACAATGCAGAAGATGGCAAAACAGAGGACTTCTGGGTAGAAGTTTCTGCATACACAGATACTGCAGGTGATAGAAACTTTGAAGATCTTGGTAATTTTGCATTGAGTCTTCTTGCTTTACCATTCAGCAATGCAGCAGTTGAACGTTCATTTTCTCAAATGTCAGTGATAAAGAACAAGCTACGAAACAGGCTAGAGCAGAATTATTTGCTAAATATAATGAGGATTCGAGCTTACATGCAAAGAAGAAACATATGCTGCCATAAATTTAAACCATCACCACGGATGCTTTCACTCTTTACTTTAATTTTTTTATTTATTTAACCTTTATTTAACCAGGTAAGTTGACTAAGAACAATTTCTTATTTACAGCAACGACCTGGGAGCAATTAGGGTAAAGTGTCTTGCCCAAGGACACAAGGACAGTTGGCTCAGTCGGGAATCGAACTGGCAAACTTCTGACTACAAGTCTGACTCCCTACCCACTGAGCCATCTGCGCCCCAGACTGCTGAAATCTATTCAGCACCACCTGAGAAGGGTGGGGAAGAGAGCACACATGTCTAAAATAAAACAGCCCTGAGATTGTGTATAGTTCTGTTCAAAGCTGAAATCAAAATGAGGCTGCATAGTTAGACCATCTAAAAAGAAAATGTTGAGAAGAGTTCTGGAAAAAGAGAAGAAAAACAACAACAAAGGGACAAGTGTTCAAGTTCACCCAGTAAGTGTATTGGTAATAACATTGGTAAAAGCCAGTGTATGTTAATTTAGTTTAACAGTGTGTTAATTTCAATATTGATGCTTGTGTGTAAACAGAACAACAGCAGATATGGGGAGAAGAGCAGTAAGGAAGTGCTGAGAAGATAAAAAGTAAGTTAAGTACATGTTAGTACTTCTGACTAGGGTCGGAAAATATCAGAGAGGACATGCTCTTATTTGACCTTCATTGTATGAGATTGTGTAAAAAAACAGTGTGTGATATTTAGACTTTGGGTAAGAGAAAAGGCCAAAACTTTAAACTTAACACACACACACACACACACGTTTTATATATATATACGTAATATATATTAAGTTTATTTTAAAACCCTTGGTGGGAATCCAGCCGTTGTCTAATCTGATTGGACACTGGAAACTTGGGCTAGTTTTCATTCCATTTGGGCGGGTTTTGAGTTGTCATTGGGCTGGAAATATTTTTGGGACCTGACAACCCTGCTCAGACCCCACCGCCACTCCAGCTACACTCACACTTCCATCCAAGCTCCCTTCCATGCCGACCTCACCCCCGGCACAGCCGTCGCGACCCGCCACCAGCATGGCATTCTCCCTGGTCTCCCTTTCCAGTGCCAGCCTATCCAGCTCAATGATCTCCGCTAGCTCCTCGGCCTGCAATTCCGCCGCCGCCAACTCCTTCGCCGTGGAACCCCACGCGGATGCCATGCCCCTTGCACGAGACGTAGACATCTTCCTTCAAGCAGCCAAATCCCTTCCAGCCCTTCTCTGAGTCCCTCTTCGATAGCAAGGTCGAACTAGGACTGCTGCTGAATGTTATGGCTTTGTCCACACGATTGCGCTTGATACAACTTTGTAAAATAACGTTTTTCTAAATATATTTGTTTGTCGTTGTTCCACTTTTTTCCATATCTTACGAAATCTTTGTCTACTCTTTTAGTTTTTATTTTGGGTAGATTCTTCTGGAAGAAGAAATAATGTGTTATTAACATAATACCTATGCATATTTCGTGAAATATCCTTCTGCCTGTCTTTACTGCCTGTAATTACTTTGATCAAATGGAAACTAAATGTAGCATACCTGGCAATGATTGTGCAAACTGTACAGCACTATTCTCTATATTTTAGGTTTGGTGCAGGCTTCTGAATGCAACTTTTGTCCAATTCACAGGAAAAAATAACGGAAACCACGAAATTTTGGAAAAAAAATAAAACGGAATTGATAAAAAATTAAACAGATTTCATAGGACCATGCTATCGAGTTATTTTTTAAAGGTAGTTTACCAATATAGCCTCTTAGCCTGGATAACATTTTTATTGTCATAAAAAATATTTGAAGTCATTATATTGTTATGTTTTGTGCTTTACTGATAAACAATTAAGTGGAAAATAAATGTTTTGGGTTTACTGTACTTCTTTGACGTTAAAATGTATTTAAAAAAATATGGTATCGAAAAAAGTATCGTTAAGGAACCGGTATAGAAACGGAGGTATCGAAATTGGCACCGGATCAAAAGATTTTGAATGATGCCCAGCCCTAATCTTGACTGATAAGAACCTTGTACAAAACGTGACATTTGATTCTGTTTGGGCTGTAAGAGTTGTCGATTTTGGGTCCAAAATATATGATGGATTCTGACTCTATTGAATAATTTTACCATGTATACAAGAGTGTTTTTGCACTTTTCCTCGTCACACACAACTTCCCTGCACACACTGTTGTACACCTCCATGACATTATCTAATATCTTTTTTCCCAGACCAACTGTGTGGATGACTGAATTGATTTTTCTCTCAAAGTTTGACTCCAGGGCTATGAGGAAATCTACCAGTTCAGTGCTGGGCACTTTTAGGCCTTTCTCCCCCAAAGTGAGGTCAGTGTATTGTTTTTCTTTCAGGAAAGTGTACCTCGAATCAGGGATAGTGGAAACAGCTGTAGTGAAAAGTGACTATTCATTACAGTCACCAAATTTTCCCACCACCTTACTGCCAATGTAACCAGCCATGTACACCAGCACATTTTCATTGTGGTGAAAGGCAGGCACTGACGATCTTGGTGTGTACGTCCAGGACATTTTCAGGGGGGTCGTCAAGCTCCAGGACAGCATTGCTGCTGACAATAACAATATTATCTACTGATATAAGTGTGCAAATTCAATCTACTGATATAAGTGTGCATATTCAATCTACTGATATAAGTGTGCATATTCAATCTACTGATATAAGTGTGCATATTCAATCTACTGATATAAGTGTGCATATTCAATCTACTGATATAAGTGTGAATATTCAATGTACGGATATAAGTGTGCATATTCAATCTACTGATATAAATGTGCATATTCAATCTACTGATATAAGTGTGCATATTCAATCTACTGATATAAGTGTGCATATTCAATCTACTGATATACGTGTGCATATTCAATCTACTGATATAAGTGTGCATATTCAATGTACGGATATAAGTGTGCATATTCAATCTACTGATATAAGTGTGCATATTCCACATGCTTTTTTCTCTTACATTTTCCCCTACATTTCAAGTTCATTAACCAAAGCTATTTTTTCCCATAAACCAGTTCTGATTCTGAGTTGCCAAGACCTCATGTTCTTGGAGATAGCTGGTCCTGGCTGAGCGCTTTCCCTGGATTTCCAGATGCTGATCATTACTAGAGGTAGACGGCTGGTCCTGGGTCCTGGCTGAGCATTCTCTCTGGCCTCTCTGATTCATACAGTAGATAATTACTAGAGGCTGGTCCTGGCTGAGCATTCCCCCTGGCCTCTCTGATTCATACAGTAGATCATTACTAGAGGCTGGTCCTGGCTGAGCATTCTCCCTGGCCTCTCTGATTCATACAGTAGATCATTACTAGAGGCTGGTCCTGGCTGAGCATTCCCCCTGGCCTCTCTGATTCATACAGTAGATCATTACTAGAGGCTGGTCCTGGCTGAGCATTCCCCCTGGCCTCTCTGATTCATACAGTAGATCATTACTAGAGGCTGGTCCTGGCTGAGCATTATCCCTGGCCTCTCTGATTCATACAGTAGATCATTACTAGAGGCTGGTCTTGGGTCCTGGCTGAGCATTTTCCTTGGCTCTGATTCATAGATCAAGGGTTCCTCTCTCTCCCTGACCTCAGTGCAATCCATTGTCTCTTCTCTATGGATAATCAAATAAGCAAACATTAGTAGTTAATTAGCAATGTTAATATACAAAGTAAAAAAAAACTTTACTTACCATGGTCTCCAAAGCATGTATTTTATGGAGGATATATTTATTCATAGTTTAAACTGAAAGTCCAAAAGAGAAAACGAAGCGAGATCAAATTAAAAATATTATTATTTTACTACGCTACTAGGAAAAATCATGCCATAATTAAATTTTTAAAAGAAAAAGGAAACTGAAAAAGCAAAGTTGAAATGCAAAATGATCATTTTAAAATGTAAAGTGCAATGTAAAAGTCAAATTTGAAATGCAAAGCTTAAATATAAATGCTTAAACTGAAATCTTCGAAATCTCTTATTGATTGATTTGACATGTTATGATTCACCTTTTCTATTTGGATTTAGGATTGGGCGATTCCATTTGGATTTTGCATTTGGCGATTCCATTTGGATTTAGCGTTTGGCATTTCCATATGGCTTTAGCATTTGACATTTCCATTTGGATTTAGCATTTGGCATTTCAAAAGCATATGTAAATAAGAAGGCGTGGCCCAAAGGCTGGTGGGAGTGTCTGAAACGAAAGGTTTGCAGAGGCACCTTATGGACAGCAGGGGGAGCTGACCGCTGGGAAGCACACTGAGTTTGGCAGAGCACTACATATGAGTCACGAGGAAGTCCAAATGGAGAAACCACTGTGGCCGTGCTCTGCCTCATGGATGTACTCTGCCTCATGGATGTACTCTGCCTGGGCAAATCCTAAGAAGCAATGGCAGTAAAAACTGTCCTGTCCTGATAGTAGGGTCCTGAGGAGTGTCCTGGGACAATCAGACACTGTCCATTGACTCCCAGGTCCAGAGCCATAGAGAGAGAAGAGTTGTGACACTCTTTGATCTCGCTAGCGGGGTGGTCACGTGGTGCATGTAAGCCTGTATAGCAACACACGTTGTGTTTTCATGTTCTTCTATAGGACTGACAGCAGCGATTGCGCTATTGAATGGTAAATATTAATGAAAACATACCCAAGCACTTGTTTGACTGTTATTGCATCATTGCATATTTGAAAATGTCAGTTTTACATTTGAAGTGGTAGGGTGACAACTGAAAGCTACATATGTATAAGTATTACTTAGAAGCTTCACATTCGTGTTAGCATGTGTAGCACTAGGCTACTGGCTTGTATAAGTATTACTTAGAAGCTTCACATTCGTGTTAGCATGTGTAGCACTAGGCTACTGGCTTGTATAAGTATTACTTAGAAGCTTCACATTCGTGTTAGCATGTGTAGCACTAGGCTACTGGCTTAACCTTGACTTTTACCTTACCACAATTCTGTTTTGAAATCGAAGACAATTTAAGATGTTCTTCTGCAATTATTGGATTTTCCTTGATTTTGCTTGTAATACCGATTCACTTACCTGTGGTCAGAGAGCCATTGAGAAAGCAGAGTAGCAGAGTAACAGTACATTCAGCATTTAGTGTCCAGTCCACTTCCTCTGATGAGGTATGAGTTGACCATACACAAAGTATCAAAAAATATATAAAAAAAACAGCCACCTACAAACACATTACGCTTAGATGAATGAATTAAATAGTATTTATTTTATTAAACAATGAGTGAGACAACAATAACGTGTGTGTGTGTGTGTGTGTGTGTGTGTGTGTGTGTGTGTGTGTGTGTGTGTGTGTGTGTGTGTGTGTGTGTGTGTGTGTG
>JACXGM010018717.1:0-18834 GCA_016801145.1 Umbra pygmaea | reverse complement strand
TGGATACCTGGAGGGCAAGAAACGCCGATAAAATGGTGACGAACAGTGGCCAGCCAGGGGAATTGCGGCTTGGATTTTTAATAATACAATCAATCAACCAAATTTGATAATATGAAAAGATTAACATACTCGAAACTGTCATTGCTTTGAACCTTGCAAAGTCTCTACCAGACTTGGAGTTGAGATATTTACATATATCAAGAATCCGTCACCTTACTGTAGGCTACACAGCACAAAAAAATAAAAGCACGGATACTAGCTAGCTACCTTTTTTAAGAGTGAATGGGTTAACAACGCTGTCGTAGCTGAAAGACAAGAATACTTTCAAAATTAAAGCAAATGTGTTACTAGTAGTTGGCTAGCTTCCCACTAACGTTTGCTAATCTCTGATGAAGTCTTCATCTGAATACGTACACCCTACCTACATTTAAATGTCCCGGTTTACACCAACCACTATGAAATTGTCCCTGTTGTTGGTTAGAATAAGCACATTGGTTACACTTTACCGTAACGGTACATGAGTTATCATGAATCCATGCATGAATTAATTGATGTGTGTATTATTATTACTACCATCTGGCATGTCGTTTTCACCTTAAAACACCAAATTTCATATGGTAAAACTGGCGACATCCCCTAGCTTAATAGGTTTCGATGCTAGGAGAATGATGTTCTTGCCCGCCAGCCAGTCTTTGTGACGTCATGTGCAAAGTATGAATTGTATGCTACTACACCTAGACACACCGAAAACATATGTCAAAAGCATTTTTTTAAAGTAACTTAAAGTAGTTTAATTACTTACTTACAATAAAGAGTAATGTAGCTAATTATTTTAAGTAAAGAGTAACGCAGTAACGTAACGTAGTTACATTTTGGAGAAGTAACTAAGTAAAGTAACGTTCCCCAAAACTGTTAGCCTAAGTGTGGAGAAAATAAATAACTACACATGATCCAAAGGATACCACCTCATCTGTGAAGCATGACGGGGGTAGTGTCATGGCATGGGCATACATGGCTGCCTCTGGAACAGGAACACTCAACTTTATTTGATGATGTAATGAATGATGGCAGCAACAGAATGAATTTAGGAGTGCACAGAAGCATCTTGGCTGACAAAAAATGGCACCAGACTTATTGGGAGGCACTTCACAATACAACCAAACAATGACCCGAAACACACCGCCAATGCAACCAAGGTTTTCTTCAGGAAAAAAGAGAGGAAAGTTTTAGACTGGCCAAGTCTTCAATTGAATACATTTTACTTGCTGAAAATGAGATACTCGAAGTCAAGCAACTGTTCAAAATAGCTGCAGTACGGCCTCTCAAAGGATGATATTAAGAGTTTGGTGATGTTGGTGATGGCTTGCATGCACAGTATTTGTGAATAAATACTATATTTTATACTTTTTACATTTCCTTTAAGTTGACTGGTCCCAATAATTTTTCTTACATGAAATTGGGAAATGAAAGGGTAGTTATTACTAGTTGAAACAGACAGTAATCAATTCAAAGCCGTAAAGTGGCACTGTGTCAAGTTAAATGTGACAATGATTCTCTACACTATACACTATTTATTTTTTCATTTGAACAGGAATTGCAATAAGGTCAGGCCCAGTTAGGCTTCCACATTGTTTGTCAATGGCACACGCCTGTCCGTCTTTGATATAGACTATGCATTTTAGGCTTTTGTGTGGAACAAATCACTGCATAGTTTAGGGACACATTATAACACTTCAATCGCTTTTCAGATTTTTTTTTAACTTCAAGAAATACAGGTTTTAGAGCCTTTGTAAACTAGTCACTTTAAAAAGGAAGTCGTTTTGTAGTTACACCTCAAATTCTACAAATACAACCTCTAACAATATCTCAAAATAATTATAGCTAATAAGTATAAGGTTTCGATAAAATAAACGAAAAAAGTGTATTTAGGGTAGCAGGTCAGTGTGTCAGATGGTGTAGACTACTTTGAGATGTTATTGTTGGATACATCACCAGTCGGTTCAACATAGCGTAGCCTCGTATTTCTATAGACACTACAAGGCTGTTTCCCCACGCACGCGCGTCAAATCACACAGGTTCACTGGTCCAACGCGCGTTCCGGTTGTGTCAAAGGGATTTCTAAAGAAGCGCTCGAGAGAGTGCGGGATTTCCCTGCAAGGCAACCCCACTCGGTTCTCCACTACTGCTCACTGAGCAGGGTGAAACGAGGGCAGTTCTGTTCCATGCCGTCAATAATAGACTACCTGTGGTGTTATTAGAGGTTTTTAGTCAACATTTGAAGGGTGCCTACATTATAGTACTCTTTACATCAAATATTATATAGGCTATCATATTCCATTTTACGTCATTCGAGATTCACATCAATTGTATTTCTAATATAACGGAAGCTTGTCTTCGTGCTCTGGCTAGTTTTGTTGAAAGCGAACTAGCCTATATCTAGACAAACTCAGAAGCTACACTTTCACAAACCTGCCGGTGAAAAGTAATCATCGGGTGATGGATATTCCCCGTTACTCCAACTCTCCTCACACTTGTATATAAACATGTGAACCGGACTGGACATTTAGGATATTTGTTCACGACTACAATCAACCCGCTATCTTTCTTTTCTTTTGAAGGTCAGAATACCTGACTGTAAAACTACTCCAAGTAAACTCGGTCTAGTTTCCCACATCGTTAATTCACTTTGCCAACATTTTACTCAATAGATTACAGGTGGGCTACTACAGCCATAACGATATCGCATCCAGGATACGCTTTCATCTAAAAATACCTGTCTAACACTATATTTGGCTTGGCTGGATCACAATCGCATTTCTAAAATAGTAGGTCCCGCCCCGGTACAATGAATGGGCTCTCTGCTATCTCACACAGCCGAAGAGCCAGCACCTATATTTAGCAACGGCGCTTGCGTCAATCACGCGCCTCAGTGCGTCAAGCCTTGACCCCGCCTTCTGGGGCCGATTATTGGCCAGGATCAGAACGTGGCCAAGAATTACACGTCTCGTGATTGGTAGTCGTTGATACACTCTTGTCACTGGCTCCAGCGGAACCATTTATTGTCGAGTTTCATAGCTGCGCCCACGTCTTGATTAACCATAGAGCGCACACATAAATGGACCTGGAACTTATGTCAGATCATGATGGCACTTTCAGTGGAGTGCTAACACAAAAAGGCTAGGCAATTTCAATTATTAGTAGCACCAATAAATATAATTTCGCAAAAACATTAATGCCCTTCCTATGGTTTGATAATTTGCATATGCCTACAGAGGAACAAGCTGGAACCATTTTTAACAGGTTGTTGTTGTGGTTGTTGTTGTTAAAAATCAGATGAAGGTTGTTGAAACAGAACAACTTTGAAAGTGGCAAGGCATGCCAATTGTCAATGATGCAGTGTGATAGTTGTGGAGGAAAAGGGATGGGGTACCAAGGGGTTCAGTAAAAATGACAGGTACCAAGTCAAGGAAGCTAAGTCAAGAGGCAGGGGTCGTTTCATGCAATAACTTCTGACGCTTCAGGCAGTGGTGTGTTTTTACGTTTAAATTATTATCATCATCTGCCATCAATTGGCCTTTGGGAGTATCTTAGGAAATGTTGTATGTGCAGCTGTGTGTGTTTTTGTAATACTTATGTCCCCGCATGGGCCTATAGTCCCCTAAGTGACACGTTCCTACAGCAGCTCTCCATATACCATAACTCTATCAGTATTGGTAAGAATATAAATTACTCTTTTAATTGTGAACAAAAATGCAAAGAATCTTAGGGCTAGTGTAAGTTTGCAGTAGCATAGGTAACAAACTTTACATTAGTTAATAGAATGAATAAAACTTCATGAGCTAATTTTTTTAAATTGTAATTATAATTCACATCATATAAATTAATTTGTATGCCAATTGTACCTAATCATTAGATTTCTTCTCATTACAATTACAGGAGGCTATTTAATGTGTTTACAAAAAGGTTCATTTATTTTAAAATAGAAACTTCAGCTATGTGGCAGTACAGTTAAGTGGTCTATGGATCAAGCGCCTAGGAGCAGGGGGCAATGCCCCCAAATGTTAAAAGTAGGTAATGTTCTCCCCCAAATAATAACATTTTGCGAAAAATATATTATGAGTCCTTCAATATCAAAATGACTCGTATGCCCATCCTGTGGATACAAAGCCTATTCAAATATTGTAAATAAAAAATATAATTAACCCTACATAATGCAGTACATATAAATGGGTATTGTGGGTGAAATACTTAGCTAATAGAAAAATGTTTAAGAACCGGGAAATGAGAAGGCAACTACCATAACGAATGTTTAAGTAATCTAAAAGTAGGTTCTGAGTAGCTACATGTTCGCTTAAGCAAATGCTCGCCCTCGCCTGGTCTGTAGACCAATTCTGTCGTGAAAACATTAAATCAATTCGTTCCCAAGATGTGTGGGGCTTATGTGTCTAGTACTGTACGGTGAGGCCGGGCGGAGGGAGTTCTACAGTGAGTGACGTCATCTCTGCCATGGCGTCACATTGACGTAGCGCATACCAATCGCTCTATGAGGAGGCAGCCTCACATAAATGCTCTATTAGACTTTCTCTCCCAGACCGCGCACATAAACAAACCCGCGCTACCGCTTACATCTGCGCCCATCATCACTGACACATCGCATACACAGGACAACTCGGAAACGAGCTTAAAACACACATCGGACTATATAGGCTAGTAGCAATACTTTACTTTGTAGTATAGTCGAAAGGAAAATAAAGAGCAACTTGTTTTTCGCCGCTTTCCTCCTCAACGAGTTTTGCATACATATTTACTTTTTTGGCAATTTTTTAAAATATTCTGGATCTATACAGGAAACTTAATTTGGGTTAATAATACATGTAAAGACGGAATCTATACAGCAAACAAGTAAGTCACTGCATTTGTTTTTAGGAATGAATGACTTTCTCTCATATTGTAGCTATCTCTTCCTTATAAATAAGTCTACGTTAGTTTTCACTTTATACGCAGAGAGAACATAATTCGTTGTAGGCTAGGTTGTTTGTAAAAACCCACCGGCATGTTATATTGTTAAAATACGAGCGCTGTCTTTTACTTATTTTGCGTGATGACCTGTTGATTTGTACAACTCGTGCTCTTGGGAACGTCGGTGTGTGTTTGATGTCATTGAGGGTAGATGGAACCGAATTTGAATTTAATTTACTAAAGGATGGTATCATATTATTTGTGGTTGTCATGGAAATAGGATGCCTCTCAGTCAGACAATGAAGTGGGAGAGATATAAGCACTAATGGAGCTGAGTGAAGAACACAGTCAGCCAGGGTGAGAGTAGAGGAGAGATGACATCAAGGCTGGTGCATTATTTTCTCATTATCCTCACTGTTCGAAAATACATGTTTCGTATTCAATTTAGCTTTTTGTGGATGCCGTTACAATTTTAGCCTAACACATTGCCGCACGCGTGTAAGCTAACATGTCTTTAATATCAATTCGCCTTTCATGCTTTTCTGGTACAGTTGAAGTGTGTGTTTTGGGCCAGGTGAAAGTGAATGTTTTTGTTATGCCTAATAAAGGCATACTTAAATATAGGCAAATCCTCTTTTAACAGGACTTTTTTGTCTATAATCACAATTCCTCTATTGCACTGTCTGTCTGTCTGTAGCAGCTTTTCGGATTTAGATTGGCCTAGGCCTATCATTGCTCAGAAAGTGAGGGAAAACAAATACAAATTAATTATGTTCAATATTTGATGTGTGTATAGCCTTACTCTAATTTTGTACGGTTTATAAAGTTATTGCAAATGAACGTCAATTTTCGACCTAAATTTTGTGAAGCTGCATGGCTCAAAGAGGCAAACGCATTTTAATTTTGGGAAATAATTAATTTACGTGAATACCTGTCAAGCCTACAGGTTGGTATCCTCAATTCACACAACAGTCTCTGGTCAATGTTCATTTGCTTGGAAAGGTTAAAGGTGAGAAGTTGTATCTCACTATGAGATATGTGTGGTTTGAGTCCTCTCAGGCGGGTAAAATTGGTTTTGGATGTGTAGACAAACACACACAGACAGATACACACAGACAGGCATACACACACAGTCTCCATGTGACAACCTCTCTCCTCAGGGCTAATTTACTGTACTTGTATATTTCTCCAGACCTTTTATCTCTTCTCTTTTCTTTCACTCTGTTTGCTGGAAGTCTCTCAGTGTCTGCCTTATTGGCGCTGGGGGCTACCGGGGGCTGCACCGGCGCTCCAGGGAGCGTGCTTCACGGCTCCTTCACTGTTCTCTAGGTTACCGGGGCGTTAGGCCCAGCAGCACCCACCGTCCGGCTTAAAGTAGAAACAGAGAGAATGTAAACCGTTCTGTGTTGAAATATGGACAGACAATGTTAACTGAATGTTGTAGGCCGTTTGCCTATAAGCTATAGCAAGAGTACTTAAAAATGGGTTTTAAAGAATATCATGCTTGTCTACTTTTTGTTCAAATGCATTAGGCTACATGCAATTTGTCTGACAACATGGGATTCAGAATTAACCATTAGTCTACAACATCCCAATGAATTAGCAACAAAATAAATAAGAAAGTAAATAATTATTTCTGAAGTAGGCCTATATAGCCTACACTTTAGGAAGTATATTAGATAGCCTTCCCTGATTGGACAGGGAACCTGATTTTCAGAGATTTGGAAGATCGCAAGATTTAGTAGCGTCTGTCAGCCTATGGTGAGGCTAATGTTAATAATCCTACAAATAATTATTCTCCTGGCTATTGGCGAATAACACGTAGGCTACACGCATGTTATACTCTGCAAAAACTGTTTAGATATAGGATAACATTTTTGCTATAAGTTAAATCTTTAAAGTTCGAATACTGATCAGTTTATCCAACGTTAGTGGTTTTGGAGATATTGGACAGTGATTAAGAAACATTGCTTGGCTCACGAGATTGAATAGGGAAAGGACAGGTTGGTCCCCGGGATGTTGGAGATTTTAGTCCCGGTATAAGTTAGTGTTTAACGGTGATTTTGGCAGAGAGGGGGCGCTAGGCGCTGTGAAATATATTGTATGTGGTGCGCACAGCTCCGCATTTCTGGCTGGCAGCAGGACGCACTGAGAGCAGAGAGGTTTCAGTTCTGAGATTCATAACTTTGGTGGATATTATGTTATTTCCATGAACGAAGTATCTAAACTGTGGGTGCATGGGTCTAGACCTGGACCGAAATAAACGCAAGAATGTTATTTAATTCGCAGATGACTGGTTAAATCTTATAATATACTTTATTTAAAATGTACTATGTTATTTAACATCGATATTTAGATTTCGGCTTATTTCAACATTTATACCGTTTGATTCTCACAGGTAATTTAATTATGTTTGACTATCCATTTTAATAATACTTTAATGTTTTCCTTATACAAGAGGTTAAGTGTAAATTATGTATTTAGATAAGCCAATGAACAATATAATTGTTTAACTTCTGTGTTTTTTCAATCGTGTATTCTGTTATTGCCATGGAATAGTGTGCTGTTTTTTATTGAAAAAATGTTGTTTAATTTTTCAAATTATAACATCTCCTCTATTCTGTGACATGTCTGAGGGTCTCTCTCTCTCTCTCTCTCTCTCTCTCTCTCTCTCTCTCTCCCTCTCTCTCTCTCTCTCTCTCTCTCTCTCTCTCTCTCTCTCTCACTCTCTCAATTAAAGTCTGACCTTTAATTCTGCATCACACTTCTCTGTCCCCGCTGATGCTCCCCCTTCATCAATGTTATTCTTAAAAAAAAAATTGACATTTAATTTTTCGTGCGTTTGTTTCCAACCAGGTAATCGTAGTTTAACCAAAGACTCTGCGACTTCATTCCTCTCTCTGTGGTTTATAATTGAATTTGTTCAAATATATATTTAATGCTTGTGTATATATGGTTTCATATGTCATGTGTTCCGGTTTTGACCCTTGTTTATTTACTCCAGATCCCGGTTCGGAAGAGCGCGCCAAGCCGAGCTCAGAGCCCCGGCTACCGGACAGTCCTTCCGACTCCTCCCCGCTCCGGGGCCCCTACTACAGTCGCAACAGCCCCCAGCCCACCACACAGAGCACCATTCAGCGCAAGGCTTTCACACCAGGTAGGTTATAAAAAATCACACACCTTAAACCGGCCGGTAGAGACGAGGCTTCAGCCGCATTGCAGCCTAGCGCCTGTTCCAAACTGGCCTGGTGCTTTCCAAATTCTCGTGCACTTTCCAAAGTACCATGCCACGTTCCCTTGTTCATACATTTGTGTTTACGTATATAGTTTGACTATTTTTTAAACGCTATTATTACCTATTGTGTTATGTTTGTATTAATGTGAAGCATACGCATACAATTATGTAAATTTGCAATTGTATTGAAGTCATTGTAATTTAATAAGCTATGTCGCAAATCAGTTCTGATTTAAGTGTGCGTCAGTCAGTGCGCAGATGACATTTGCATTTCTAGATATTGTGAACGTATGCAGACAGTCTTCTGAAACTAGATACATCGACTTCAAAAGCAGGACAAAAACGAATTAGTCAACTCTGTAGATATCGATTCGCTTAATGAACCTAACCATGTTAAACCTATTAAACCTTAGAGACCATACTTAAATAAATCGTTTTAAAACACAAGTCGTTCCTCCTCATAGTGAGAGGCTAAAATATATAGTCTGTAGGCTAACACCCGTATCACATGAGGCCTCTAGATTCAGGCGATCAGGCGATCACAGCTTAGAGGAATCTATAAGGACTATAGGCTACCTGTATTCATATCTATCGTCCGAAAGGCAGTATACTAGATAATATTTAGCTAGAAAGGAAGATGTCTGTCCGCTGTCAATCTTTTTTAAGTGTATGTGTGCTTTGATCAAGTTTTACCATTGCATGTGTCAATTTAATGCATTATTTCTTTCTTTTTTGACAATTCTTGATTGATTCCTTGATCAACAGAATGTGTTTGTATTTACTTATGCACTTCATGTTTTGTTTGTTAGATCTATGGCATTCTGACAATGAACAAGCGCGCTCAGTTATTGGAACAGATGCATTGTGTCCAGTTGAAATGCGCAGCTCGAGGTTAGAGACTCCTCTATCATACCACACACACGCGCGCACACAGACACAGGTACATCGGCCTCATCTGTCCTGAATGCTTGTTAACCCATTTGTTAACAAACATGTGCATGTAGCTTTTACCCACATATCACATTCACACGTAGATGTTTTAGTCATCACATACATCATTTTTCATAGCCCACATAGCCCGACGCACACACTTCACCCGCATTATTCACACACAAAAAACAATTGGCTACAGTTGGGCTGACCTCATCTGGGTGTATAAATGAAGAGGCTGCAATTTTTGAATGTATGTGTTTTATTCAGAGATGTATAGGAGCATGGTGAGCGCATGCAGCCCATTGAGAGGGAGAGAGATAACGAGAGAGAGGTTTGACCCAGTGCTTAGTAAGGACACAGGCAAAGGGGAGGGGTTTACATACATCAGCCTGGTTGTGTTTACATCATCAATGTGTGTCCGTATTGCCTGTGTGTTTGTTTCATATGCACCTGTTTTTTTACTTCACACAGGTTCAGTAAAAGACACAACAACTCATTTTAATTTGAAATATATTCAACATCAGTCAATAAATTTACTGTACAGCAGAGTCATTTATGACTCAAGAAAACGATTCACCATCTTCTACCTCCGTTTTTGAACTCGTCATATTTTTCCCTCTTTCCATCCACATACAGTCTTCTTCCTGTGCTCCATATTTTCACTCCTTTCCTTCGAGTCTCTCTTTCCTTCTCACTCCTTTGTCTCTCTCTCTCTCTCTCTCTCTCTCTCTCTCTCTCTCTCTCTCTCTCTCTCTCTCTCTCTCTCTCTCTCTCTCTCTCTCTCCTACTCACTCCTCTGTTTCTCTCTGTATTTTCTTTGAATGTTTGAATGGACCAGTGTTCTCTGATTGCACCACAGGAACACTACAAATCCCCTTCCTGTTGGTATCACTTCTTTATTTTCTGTCCCTCTCTCCCTCTCTCTCTCTCCCCCTCTCTCTCTCTCTCTCTCTCTCTCTCTCTCTCTCTCTCTCTCTCTCTCTCTCTCATACCCCCCACCCCTCTCTCTGCGGTGGATGTCCGTGTAGTGGCCCGAGACATGCTTGCTTGTGTCTTTCCGCGTGGGTGTTGTAACTGCCCGGTCATTCGAGAGGCCGTCATAGAAATAAAAAGAAAACTTTAGATGCCGTCACAGCACGTCTGGCGGTCTGATTGCGTGCAGCCGTACTCGCCCACTCCTTTCCAGGCGGAGGCATGCGCGGGCTCTGAGAAACTTTGACTCAAACCCCCCGAACTACAGCGTGATTCGGTGTCCTTTGCGTCTCTAAGGTTACACTGTACATGCAAGGTAGCTCAGCCACTTACCCAAGTTGACGTTGTCAGTGTGCATAATATGTCTCTCCTTATGAAAAGGTTTTAAACATTATCATTTTCTATAACCCACAGGTAATATCAGATCGCCAAAATACCGTATTGCCCTGTTACATTTATTTGAATATTGACTGAACAAATATGACATTTATTTTCCGGCATCTGCATGCACTAGCCTAATAAAAGTCATGGTCCTAGCCTAAATTACCCTTTATTTAGGCCTACATTTATTTTTGTATGATGTGAAGACTGTCATACTTGTCACAATAAGTCAAAGGTCTAGTTCAAGTTGTCGGATAATTTATTCTATATGAAAAATCGTGTGAAATCATAGGCTAAGCCACACCTCTGAATAAATTATCACAATAAATAAATAATAAATAAATAAGTTGTAAATATTTCATTGACTATGTTTAGGAAGAAACCACGTTAAAAAGTGTTAGGCACGTGTTTAATGTAAAATTAACATATTGTTCGTAACGTATGATGCTGCTTATATCTTAACTGAAGTAAATGGCTTACTTCTAAAATGTATGAACGCATAAATTACAGGAATTGTAAACCTATAGCATGAAGTTTAACCTTGTATAGATGGGCGACTAAGATATATATTGATATATATTGCTCTTGGGTTAACGGTGCCATTTGGCCTTGGGCAATTTGAACAAGTGGCCAATCATTAGCCTATTGGCTAGCCTATAATAAATGGGTATTACTGTAGATTAATGTATTTGTAAGCATAGCTGTTGTATTTTGGAAACGTTCTACTTGTGTTTAATTATGTTTAAAGGAAAAAAAATTCCATTCTGTTCGCTGCCCTCTTGGTCACTATATGTTTTATTCTCAGGCATTATGTAATCTATTGTCGCTGGCAGGTTTACATCAGGGCCAAAAGTATACATACATTGAACCTCTATAGGTTTACAAATGTAAATATTTCGAGTAGCTCATTTAACAGAGAGTTGTGGCTTCGCTTCCAACTGCAGGAATTAAAATAGTCTAGCCTACATGTAAATCTCTACATTTATTACAAATAGTCTTGTTATATAACTTTAAGGAGTAAATAAATACGTTATTCAAAACTGCTGACTATATTTCGATTGTTAGGCCTAGAACTTCATACAAAATTTAGCCTTTAAGTGTTATATCCTATTTTTCCACTATCTGCTGATGCTGAAGGTATACAGTGGCTTAATTTGTCAACGTACCTCTCGCTCCTATCCTTGTCTTTCCACTTTGATTTAAAACGAGAGGCGGTGTGCGTCGGGCATATGTACACAGTTTTAAGGGTCCGCAGAAGAAAGGGTGAGTGCAGGGACAATGATGGTAGTTGCATTGATAACTCCTATATTTGACTAAATACATATGACGCGCGGGATCAAGACGAACCGCGCGCTGTTGACAGTTCTCTGCGTTCGACAGCAAAGAGCAAACACCACAAAGCTGGGTGAGCTGGCACTTACGACTGATTAAACACACACAAACACACACAAACGAACGCGCGCGCGAGCACACACACACACACACACACAGCCCAATGCAAGGGTGGCCAATCTCATCTCGTCAGCTCTAAAGAGGTGGAAAATGGCATCGATTTTTAGGTTTTGTGGAAAATATGAAATGACAAATATTGCATATACAGTAGGCCTAGCCTACCGGTGTGCGTATGTGTGTGAGTCTGCATGTGTTAACAGTTTAAGACGGAGGTCATTAAAATCACTAGTCTCTGTGTTAATAGTGTACACACATAAGCATGCACACGCACGCTCCCACGCACACAGACATACAGTAATGTAATGTTGCTCTTACCTGTGCAGGAGCGTTAGTGTGTTAGTGTGTTTGTGCGATAATCACCTGTTGTGCTTACTGGTTGGGGGTTTAACCGGTTTTTAATTTACTTAGCGGATTCAAACAAACTTTGAATCCGCAGCTGTTATCTATAAAGTTTCATCCCATTTTTGCCCATGTGAACAAGAACCAATATATTTAGTTTTAATTATTTTTCTTTTCTTAATAAACTGTCTAAATAATGTTATATTAAAGGAAAGTAAACACACAATAGACTAGCAGCCTACTCACACCCTTAATGCACACATGAGTGACAGAATCATTTTGCAATACTGTAAGTAATCAACATCATAATATGCGAGAAGATCCTGTTGCAACTGTTTTGATCTACTCGGCCACATTCTTACACTCTCACAACACTTACCTTTATACTATATCAACTACATGGTCAACCGCATTATTAACATTTATTCTTCACCGTTTTTCTCTCTGCCTCTTTCTTCTCACCATCCCTCTCTGTAGACATGCCTTGTGTGCAGGCACAGTATGGGCCCGCCCCCCCAGGCTCCTCTTACTCTGCCCAGTCCTTTGGTTACCAGGGTGACAGCTACAGTTCTGACCTCATGACCCCGGACTATTCCAAGTTGGACCTGGGTGGGGGTGAGATCTCGGCAGCCGCCACCACCTCTCTGCCCAGCTTTAACGTGTTTGTTGAGGGGAGCTACGAGCCGAAGTCCTCCTGCCTCTACCAGTTACCGTCCCACAGGCCGCTGATTAAGAAAGAGGAGGAATCGTACCCCCAGTCTGCCCCTGCGTCCCTCGACACCCTGCCGTCTTCCTCCATGTACTTTAAACAGTCACCTCCATCCACCCCCACCACCCCCTCTCTCCCCCCCCAGCCTGGCTCCTCCTTTCTCTGGGATGACTCCACCCACCACCCACTGCAGCCTCCCTCACACGGTAACATCAAGTCCCCACGCTTCTCCCACTTCTACCAGCACTCCCCCCCTCACGGAGGGGGGTACGAGGGCCTCGGAGGGGTTCTGCCTCGCTCCTCCTCGTCCTCATCCTCGTTGCCCCCCCGCCCCCACGGTCCGCCCCTGGACCAGCACCTGTACCAGCTGCAGCGGGGCGTTGGGGGTCCAGGCAGCCCTGGAGGGCTGGCCTTCCGGTCCCTGGCACTCGGTTCCTGTAACCCCCTCCTGGGGGACGGCCTTCCCTCGCCGCCCCAACGCGCCCCCCCCGGAGAAGGCACCTGTGCCGTGTGTGGCGACAACGCTGCCTGTCAGCACTACGGCGTGCGCACATGCGAAGGCTGCAAAGGCTTCTTCAAGGTAAGCCCAAATCCTCACCCACAAGTGGTCTCACTCATCATCTCTCACCCTTTCATTCTCTTTCACTCTCTCACTCCACAATCAGAGCCCATGCCCCAGGAGTGACACCTAACTCCTTGGGGACGAAGTGTATCTAGATCTGCTTCATGGACCAGGGTTTCTCAGATCTTCTTGCACTGTGACTGACCAAGAGCTTTTCCAGTGCCCTGGTGACCCTCAGCCAGATACGATCTTGTCTAACCACAATCGATTGTTTACCTCTAACTGTAAAGTTTTGCACCCCACCTCAGTCGTTTTACTGCCTCCTCAAAAACGCCCACCCCACCACCCCGTCGCTTTCTCTATCAGCTTCTATTCTGTCATTCAACGAGTGCTCTCTAAATTGTCTGAGAGGGGTTGCCAAGGAACCTGTGAGGGTCGTCTCCCCAGCGACCAGCAGGGCAGAGAGGTTGTCTGTGACGTGACGGTAGGGTGCAATAAAAATACAGTGGAGTGATGTAGTAGACTGTTGCTTCTTTCAGCTCACGAGACAGACAGAGAGAGAGACAACAATAGAGCTCCAATGACATAATGGAGTATGGAGGTAGAGTGGGAGAAAAACAGGACTAGAAAGACATAATGAATTGGATACTGACATCATTAGGGTTTTGACAATACCAGTGTCACAGTAGTGGTTAGTTTCAAGGCAAGGTAAAAAAAACAGAACCTCTAGATAAATCAGTTTAAAAGTGCACTGTGTATAATTTCACAGAGTGAAATCAGAACTACTTTCGCTTTCAGTGACCAGCTTACAGGAGTTGTAGAACATTTATTTAATGATATTTAATTTCATGGATAAAGCCATGCAGATTGGACAATGATTTCCTACACTATGCAGAGCATATTTTGCAATTTGAACAGAAACTACAATGAGGACATGGCAAGTTGCGCTTCCTTAGAGATTGTCAATGGACATGAACAGGTCC
Source organism: Umbra pygmaea (assembly GCA_016801145.1). Lineage (NCBI taxonomy): Eukaryota > Metazoa > Chordata > Actinopteri > Esociformes > Umbridae > Umbra > Umbra pygmaea. Next base: position 4,309 of record JACXGM010018717.1, on the reverse strand, counting down.
ATCTTTGATGAATTATGCATTTTAGGCCATTCTTTGTGCATAACAAAGCACTGCATAGTGTAGGGAAACATAATCCCATATATATTCCTTACTTAGATAAAAAACAGTTTTTACAGCGTTTGTAAACTGTTTACTTGAACGAGAAAGAAATTCCATTGATTGTCTCAAAATTCTACAAATAGCACCTTTAAAAAGTGGTCAAAAGTTTAATATTTGACACCTTTTTGATGTATACATTATGTTTTTGTTGGTGTTTTGGGTCATGTTTTGCCCAGAAAGAACAAAATGGTCATTTGTGTAAATTATGAGTAACTTCAATGCTTGAAAATATTTACAGCTCTGGAAAAATGTAGAGACCACTGTAAGAAAAAAGTTCCTCTGGTTTTATTGTTGACAGGTATGTGTTTGGGTAAAATTTACATTTATCTTTTGTCCATAAATTACTGACAACATTTCTCCCAAATTGTAAATAAAAATATTGTCATTCAGAGCATTTATTTGCAGAAAATGACAACTGGTCAAAATAACAAAACAGATATGCGGTGTTGTCAGACCTCAAATAATGTTAAGAAAATAAGTTCATTTTCATTTTTAAAACAATGCAACACTAATTTGTTAACTTAGGAAGAGCTCCGAAATCAATATTTGGTGGAATAATAATAATTGTATGATAATAATATTCATTTGCTTTCATGCATATCTTGGCTCTTCACCAGTCCTTCACATTGATTAGGGTGACTTTATGCTATTCAGAAACTCAACCAGCTCAGCTTTATTTAATGGTTTGTTAACATCCATCTTCCTTTTGATCACATTCCAGAGGTTTTCAATGAAGTGGATTTAAGCAAACTTTGCAGTGGTCTCATTATTTTATCCGGAGCTGTAGATACAACCATGATATTTGGAAAACCATGAATAGCTCATGAATGTTATGAGTGAAGTTAACAGAGGTTACACAATTTAAATAATATATATTTCTATTGACAGGACAGTAGGAAGCAGAGGCTAGAGAGAAAGTTATGAAGAGGGAAACTAATAGGAAGGCCACAGACATTTGCTCAAAACCCCTCTCACTAGGGGGCATGTGTGGGAGCTTAGACCACTACATTATAATAGAACCACTTTGTCTTTGCTTCCAAGAGCTCTTGAATATATTTCATGATATTTTAAAATGTAAAAAGCAGTATAGATGGGACAATGATTTCCAACACTGTGCAGTGTATATTTTGCCTTTGGAACAGGAATGAAGCAATGATAAGTTTGCTTACACAGTGTTTGTAAATGGGCATGCACTGGTCTGTCTTTAATATAAAATATGCATTTTAGGGCAATTGTTTGTGTATGCATAATTTTTGTGAATTTTCAAAATTCCAAGAAATTCAGTTTAACTGCCTTTGTTAGCTGGTCATTTGAAAGAAAATGTAGTTCTGTTGTTACAGTTAAAATGCTACAAATAGCTCCTTTAATAATTTGTTATTCATATTTAGTTTTCGTGTAGTGTCTGTAACTTTCTCACTGATCATAGTAATATTTTTTCTAGTAAAAATAAAAATGAATCCAGTCTGTAATACCCATTTAGATACGATGAGCAAAACATATTTAAATACACAACCCAAACACAACAGAAAAATGCATCTAATAATAGGCCTGGCGAATACAAAAAAATCCTAAAGGGTTCAGATACTTGCTATCACCACTAATAACTGACATCTCTTGTGAGAGACATTGTTAATCTCAGTTGGACGTCTCTGTTTAAATATTGTATAATTTAAAACCTTGTAATGCTAACACGTTTAAGTAGCAATACAAATATATTTGGTTTGTTATGAATTCACTCTGCCAGTATTATACATCTCCTTCCTCCGCAGTTTCCGTTTGGTCCTTTTTATGACAGTTATCTCACGTCTTGGATTTAACACATCCCACACACATGCACACAAACGCACACTAACGCACAAACACAAGACAGTCAACTCGCCTACATTCAGGATCTTGCTTTTAGTCAGATGGCGTTTTTCAGTTCTTGTATATTTGTCTGTAAAATTAAATATTGTGTTATTTGTTATATGAGAAAACAAGGAATTGAAAAGGCAAGAGAGAAGGGAAGAGAGGAAAATAAATAAATAATGCAAACCCAAAGATAATGAATTAACGCCTGTGGTAGGTGGGAATGAATGATCCCTCTTTTCAATTTGTTTTACAATTTGTTTTTATTTTGTAATTAATTAAAGCAGTGTCTGGTGGCTGCAGGTTGCCGGCTCTGTATGTGTTGTGTAGAGTGGTTGTGTGTGTGTGTGTGTGTGTGTGTGTATATGAGTGTTTGCATGCCGTGGGCTGTGACTTCACTACACAGCTCAGTACCCAGATGCAGACTGTCAACACCCTACATCAGTCTTGCTCACATGCACACACGCACGCACGCACGCACGCACACATTAACACGCGCAAATAGACACTCACACACACACATACTTGATGTATGCAAATCAGTAATTTCAGCGCACTGCTAGTCAAAGCCAAACATCTAGAAAATGATCTATATAACAGTGTCCTAATAACATGTACACAACATTATCTTATGGACATTATACAATATTTACACCCATATTTACACAAATGAATCTGACAACACAATTCTCCTAGCAGTTTGTTTCCCAGCTGGTTTGGTAACAGAGACAGAAGTCAGCAGGTTAACAAAAGCTAGCTTATTATTATGCATGTTACGCTGCTGTATATTATTCTTTGTTTACACACCATTACCTGCATTATCTCTGACTAAATCTAATAAGGCATTCATGCATTATTACCTTCCTATTAGTAGTGTGCGCAGTGTGATTAGTGATTTATTGTGTTTTAATTCGTAAGTTACAATTGTTTTCACCAATGTGAATGAAATAAATTTTCCTCTAAATAAGTATTCATTTTTTAATTAAGTATTTTTGTTTCATAATTGATAGCTTATGTGGGAAATGCATGTGCAAATAAATTGTAGCAATTTTAAATATGAATTTGCAGAATTAGAATAAAAATTTACTTATAAAAACAATGCGTAGGGTAGGGGATAAATACATTAAATAATTGATGCATACATATTGTCCTGAGAGAGAGACAGTTAGAGACACATGGAAACAGACACAAGTTGAAATACAGAGAGAGAGCATAGAAATAAGTTGAAAGAAATAGGTTGATGTATAGAAGCAGCCAGAGCCCCAATTAATGCTCATACAGTGGGAAATGGAACATGGCAAATAACAGAAACACACACATTAACCCCTGAGCATATCCAGTCAAGTGACCGTTGTTAACCCTCCATCCACATGTGGGAAAAAAATCACAACATAAAATAAGCATTTATAATGAATAAATGCTAAACCGCTCAAGCACTTTTAATTAGAGACGGGCGGCAGTGGAGTGAAAGTCATGAGAGAGGAGAGAGAGCGAGAGAGTGAAAGAGAGAGAACTGTCTGATAGCCCCTGATTAGGGAGGAGTGGGGGGGGGGGGGGGGGGGGGGGGGGGGGGGGGGGGGGGGGGGGGGGGGGGGGGGGGGGGTCGTCCCTGAAGGCTTTTAATTTAAGCCAGGCTATTAGCACATGTTACATGTCATGAATCTGATTCTGCATTCCTCTGCCTGCCCGTGCAAACACCCAGGGCATATCTGTGTGCCTGTGTGTGCGTGCATGCGTGTGCACGTGGGGCCAGTGTGGATGCCCCCCCGGTGTAGATGGTCAGTCAGACGACCACAGCTGTAGTCTGTCAGTAGGAATAAACGTGAGCTTCACTCGTCGTGGGCACAGGCTTCGTTGTGTAAAGTAAGTCCCGCCCCTCTGGCCTGACTGCAGTCTGAACAGGTTGAAGACCAGCGGAGGCAGGCTGGAGGTGTGCTCAGTGTACACAGACAAACAGGTTGTTCTGCTGGTTCCTCTGTCATCGCCCTCCTTAGCATGTGAGACAGTCAGGGTCAAGAGGGCAGTTTTCAAGTGTCCTTACACGCGTGCACACAAACAGGGCCGGCCCGAGGCATAAGCGAACTAAGTGGCTGCTTGGGGCCCCCTGGGGGCCCCCAATCGAGTGCACAGTTGACTCAGCGTGGTAGGAGGGGGCCCCCAAATCCTGATTCAACTAATTCAGCTTAGTGCTCCTAAAAGGCTCGGGCCGGAACTGCGACACACATACAAACACAAACACACACACACACACACACACACACACACACACACACACACACACACACACACACACACACACACACACACACACACACACACACACACACACACACACACACACACACACACACACACACACACA